>BTHU01000005.1:62771789-63029289 GCA_036184795.1 Tokudaia tokunoshimensis | reverse complement strand
ATAAGGGTAATTTAAATTTAGAACTGCATTTATCTTCAAGCATCACTTCAGGGCTATCACCATGCCAACTGTTCAATTAGCATAATTGACTGAGCCGATACATAATTTTGTAAAAGTATAGACTGAGATCTAAAATAATCAGAATTAAGAACTCATCTAATAACTGGTAATTATAATGTTGACAGAGTTTTTATGCTATGCAAAAATATATTTGAAATTTATTTTGTAAAACTCTGAAGATTCACTTAAGAATGTATTTGTCAACAAAGAGAAATCAAGTTGGGGAGAGGTGGGAGTGGGTCGGGTAAAGGGGCATATACTTGGAGGCAGGGGCTAAGAGGAGTTGGGGTTTATGGGGAGGGAGGAACTGGAAAAGGTTTTAGTATTTGAAATGTAAATGAAGATTATATTCAATAAAAAGAAAAAAATATGAAGAAAAAGAATGTCTTTGGCACTTACACAAAAAGTCTAGGAAACGGAATCTAAAATACAATGATGGAAATTTTTTAACTATGTCCTCCTTTAAACTCTGGCTGATAACTTCAGTTGCATTTTTTTTCTTTCCTCTCTACTGCTCCTCTCCTTTCACCTCCACTGTCCTTCCCTTCCCTCCTTCCCTCTTCTCTCCTCCCTCTCTGCCCCTCCTCATTCTTCTTTAATTCTTTTTTTTCTATTTTTTTTTATTTTCTAAGTTTTTTTTATATACATTCAAAATCATTTTCCCTTTCCTGTTTCCTCCCTCCCCGAAAGTCCCATAAGCCCCCTTCACTCCCTCCTTTCCCCATTCAACCTCCTCTCACTTCTCTGTCCTGGCGTTCCCCTACATCCAGTCTTTCCAGGACCAGGGGTCTCTCCTTCCATTCTTGGAAATCTATTGATATGCGAATTGTGGCTAGGGTATTCTGAGATTCTGGGTTAATATACCCTTATCAGTGACTGCATACCATGTGTGTTCTTTTGTGATTGGGTTACCTCACTAAGGATGATATTTTCAAATTCTGACCATTTGCCTAGGAATTTCGTGAATTCATTGTTTTTAATTGCAGAGTAGTATTCCATTGTGTAAATATACCACATCTTCTGAATCCATTCCTCCGTGGAGGGACATCTGGGTTCTTTCCAGCTTCTGGCTATTATAAATAAGGCTGCTATGAACATAGTGGAGCATGTGTCCTTATTGCATGCAGGTAAAGCCTCTGGGTATATGCCCAGGAGTGGTTTAGCCGGATCCTCCGGGAGTGTCATGCCCAGTTTTCTGAGGAACTGCCAGACAGCTTTCCAGAGTGGTTGTACCAACTTGCAATCCCACCAGCAGTGGAGGAGTGTTCCTCTTTCTCCACATCCTCTCCAACAACTGCTGTCTCCTGTGTTTTTGATCTTAGCCATTCTGACTGGTGTGAGATGGAATCTCAGGGTTGTTTTGATTTGCATTTCCCTAATGACTAACGATGATGAACATCTCTTTAGGTGCTTCTCAGCCATTAGATATTCTTCAGGTGAGAACTCTAATTCTTTTTTTATGCCTTAAAATAGGCATTGCTTTTTAAACTAATTTGTGTAATAGCACTATCACACTCAAATATAGAAAGTGTAGTTTTATTCTCCCTTCTTATACACGTGCTCCATGCTGTCAATGAAACTCACCACAATGATTTACATTTTATTCCATTTATTACTAATGACCGTACATTCTTTATATCATGGGTCACTTTGGACGTTGTTGCAAAAATTTATGTGGTTACAGAGACCTGTATAATGTTATATGCCTATACTTCAAAGTCATATGTTTTAATTGCCATAAAGTCAGCTATGGTTGTGTTCATTTCCCTCCTCTTCCCATCATCTTTTCCTATCCATAAAGTTTGCCTTACCAAAATACCATATAGATAAAATTGCAGTTTGGATGCTCTTCAGAATAGGTTTATTCAAAGTATTCACTGAAGCTTCCTTTCTTTGCATCCTTGTGACTTACCTTTTGGATTTTGAACAGCTTTTTAAAGTTTATTTATTTATTTATTTTGATAGCCAATATCACAGGTTACTATTTCTATTCACCTATTAAGATAATTAGTCTTTGTCACTGTCCGCAAAATCGTGAAGCAAACACACAGACACACACACACACACACACACACACACACACACACACACGCATCCTTCTACAGGATCTTTTAGGTACATATAAATATCATATTTATTAGATTATATGGACAGAATGAGGTTAGTTTTTTGAAAAATTAAGAAATTAGCTAACTACCATTTTATATGCCTATAGGTAATAAATGAATCTCTTGTTTCTCGACAGCCAAAATCCTGCCCAGAGTATGGTGTTCTTATGGTTCTGTAATTTGCTATTCTAATATGTATGAGTTTTTTCAACTTAAAGAATATTCTAGATTTATAGTTTTGCATTATTTTAAATTAAATAAATTTCTAAAGGGTATCATCAACCTAAATTATGACTTGATATTTCAACTTTGCTACTTAAATCATGCAATACTTTAGGAGCTTAGTCTCCTTGTGTAAGCTTTTCTGAAAATACATGTGCACACATATAGTAAACAATATAAAAATAGAACTGTCACAACTAGGAAAAAACATGTCTTACTCTGTCATTGTTTTTTATTATAGTCTTTTATGTTTGAAAATGTAACTATCTATTTTTTTCTCCATCTAAAAAAGTTGCATTGTTATGAAAAACATAAACTAAGATTTGATTTTCAAGGCATTTTTTTCATTTTTTATCAGCTATTTTATTTATTTCTATTTCAAATGTTATCCCCCTTCCCATTATCACTTCCACAAGCCCTCTATTCTGTCCTCCCTCCTCCTGCCTCTGTGGGTGTGCTCACCTACCTACCCACCACCCACCCACTCCTGCCTCAGCAGCCTAGCTTTCCACTATCCTGGGTCATCAAGCCTCCTAGGGACCAAGGGGCTCCCCTCCCAATGATGCCTGTAAAGGGAATCCTCTGCTAAGTATCCAGTTGGAGCAATGGGTACCCACTGTGTACTCTGGTTGGTGGTTTAGTCCCTGGGAGCTTTGGGGGGGTGGGGTCTGGTTGGTTGATATTGTTGCTCTTCCTATGAGGTTTTTCCAGTAGTTTCTCAGGTCTATATACTTGGTCTGCTGAGTACAAGTAAGTGATCAGTATTCTGAGATAAGCATCCCCATCTGACAGGCACATGGTTGTGTGGTGGTACAGTGAACAATAGCAGACTGATCCTCATTGCCAGAACAGTGAAGATATGCATGGCTTTTGAAAAACAGAGAAGTATTCCCCACATAATGTTTTTCTCTACATATGTTAGGAAACTCTGTTTCAATGAATGAATAGGAGAATATAGTAGACTGGAAACTTTGAGAGATGTACTACAAGTGGGGGGAAGGATGATATATTTGACTGATGGGTGCCTTAATTTTTTTGGTTTAGATTCTTTATGCAAATTTAGGTAATAAAATAAATATATTCTTGTCAGAATAACACAATTTCCTCCTTTTACGTACTAGTATGTACAGTTAATAAAAATGTTTACAACAGTCCTTTTTTTTTACTCTTCAGACACTAAGTTCTTCACTTTGTTTTGAATATATTACTTTTTATCTTAAAACTTAAAATTATAATCTAATATGAAGCAATTTTTAAGACATATCAATAATACCTTGTTGAGATCACAGAACCACAGAGTGAATGTAGCTTTAAAATTTATGTTAGGAGTTGTGAAGTGTTTCCCTTTCTAATCATGGAGAATCAAAGAAGAATAGTAATTATGAACAGGTTTTATCACTTCTGCATTCTAAATATATCCATGTACTTCCCGTGCTGATTTATTGCATGTATTTTTTTCGATTAGGCAAAATGAAGATGCTTAAGTTATGTATAAGTATTTACCAATTTATTTTCCCACCCCAAATTCCTGCTCTTACATCGTTATTCCTTTAGATCCCATCCTTGTACCCCATAGTCCCAATTCTACTATCAGCTAATATATATTAATATACAATTAAACTTATATGAGTTTGTCTGCATAAATAGACATCATTGTAAATACAAACTCCATATGTATGAAAGGAATATTGTGATTCTTTTCTGAATCTGGCTTTTTCATAATCCGATCAAATCTAACAGAATTTTATTCTTTTTTACAGTGGAATAAATCTCTATTGAATACTGATACCATATTTTCTTTGTCTTCTTATCAATCATTAGCATCTAGATTGGTTTAACAAATCTGTTGTTGTCAATATATGTAACAATATACATAAAGTATCTTAATATGTTAGGTTCCTTTGTGTATCATTTTCCCAATCTAGAATAGTTATATAAATCTCTGGCTCAAATACTGAAAAAAATTTTAAAATCTCATTTTAGAATTGAATTTAGTTTAACATGTTTTCTCATCCTATATCTTTACAAAATAATTCATTTTGTCTTAATTGTTTTAGAATATATTTTTATTGTTTAATAATTTCAAATGTATATGTAAATCTTCAAATAAGTACCCCATACTTAACCCATTTACTCTTCCAAGTGCATAGAGGCATATATGTTTGTGTATCTGTGTGTGTGTGTGTGTGTGTGTGTGTGTGTGTGTGTGTGTGTATTTATATAATATATGGAGCAAATAACCTACAAATTATTATGTTTAGAATTAAATATATTAGACTCAAAGTTATGGTGTAGTGAAATTGAGACAGGTCTATATTTACATATTCCCATATGCATGTTGGGCATATTTAATTAAATGATGATAACATTGTAGGCATAGAGGAGGAGAAATGGAAGTCTTTTTCATAATTTATCTAAGGCTGATGTTTCTCAGTCTTTTATCCAGTTATCACTCAATAAAGAGATGTTTGTATTCCCTTGTCCTTAATGATATCTTATTACCACAATATATCTCAGGTGTGCTAAATATCTCTGTTTATATATGACAGTCTCTCTAAAATCAGAGCTTACAATGTGCATGAGCAGGAAAAAAAGATAGATATGGATAGAGCAGAGTGACAAATTTACAATTAATTTTCAATCAGGCAGTAGTTTTTAATTTACCATATAAGTTAAATATCTAGGCTAAACAAAACAAGCAACATTAATTTTCCTTAAGTTGTGAGCTGCCAAGAAATTGCTTTATGCATAACTGAGTCAACCATCTTTGTATAGATCTATATTATAAGAATTAAACACAGAAATTAGAGGAAGAAGATGATCTGTAATGAAGTAAACACATAAAATTATAAACAATTACCATTCAATAAGCTCTAAGGACTTCTTTATTTGGAATGAATATTCACCTATATGTACACACATGCATATGTGTAACAGTGGATAAAGAAGGTAGATTTTCAATTACTACAGAAAACATAAGCTCCAAATTAGTTTAATTTAAAAATTAAAAGGAAAATTTAGTTGAGAGAGGTTTGACTAATATTTTCAACCACTGTTAATTACTTATCAATATTCTCCTTGATATTTCTTAGTTTGGGGAAGGAAGCAAATCTGAAGCTGATTTTTTGTAGATTTATTTCATCTTTCTTTTGATTTCCTATAAGAAGACTATAAACTACATTAATACTTGTAGTGTCATGTTTGAATTACCAGTTATTTTCTTGTAAAGCAAAGAGTTATATTGTTAGAAAAAATGAAATCAACAAAATGCATGATGAATTATAATTTAACAAACACATATTGGCTAGAGGAAATTATTCTATATGATAAGTATATTAATAATGGATATTATCCAATATTTTTTCTAAATATTTAATGGGTGATCACAAATGAATCCTAAAAGAACACTTGAGAACTTAATCTTTTAAGAAATGAGAAACAGAACTGGTTAATTTCAAACTGACCTTGAACACAGCACCCAAGAGGAGGAGCCAAGGAGGGTAAGCAGGTGAGCCCATGCCTCAGACTTCTGAGAAACACACAGTTAAGCATTGTGACAGACTCTGTTGTCTTTTATAGGAATAGATTTTCATCTAAATGTAAGTTTAATAGAATAATACTTAAAAGTATTCTAATGGCATTCTCACACTTGTAATGATTTAGGTTCCTCAAAGTTCCTTTGTATGTTACACAAGGCTTTGAAGTTTTAACTATGATTTATTTTAGATTTTTCATCTTATCATGTATAACTAAGTGCTTCTTTTCATTGTTTCTATCAGTTATTTTCTCACTGATTTGACAAAGTACTCCGATTTTTTTCCTATGTAAAAAAAGAGGAGAGGAAGGAATGTTGGGAGGGACAAAAGACTGAATGAAAAATCATTTCTTTTTTTTTTTTATTTTTTTATTTTGTCTCCCTGCTTGAAGATGCAGTTTAATATGGCAGGAAACTGAGGCATCAGGAATGTAAACAATTGGTCAGAAGGTGATCAAATTCTAGAAACAAACAGCCTTAAATCCTGGTGTCCAGCTCACTTTCTTCATTTTATTCAGTTCAAGATCTCAGTGACTCTAACCACAGTGTAATGGGGCACAGATAGGCAGTCTGCTTGACTTACTGGCCACCATCCTAGCTCTAGGATCAATGAAATATTCTTCCTGAAGAATACATGACAGAGAGTAATAAAGGGGGACAGAAATTGTCTTGCTCTGAATCAGTAGTCTTCACACACACACACACACACACACACACATCCCCACACACAATTAATTCATTAAATCACAAACCATGCATGGTGCTAATACTTTTTCCTACCTTACAACACCACCACCAACAATCTAGAAGATAATGATATACTTTCATATGTTTTAGTTCAATGGATGTTAGAATAATGAAAAGTGTTTCCTAGATCAATCCTTGTATAAAAATCTTACCTGTTCTTAGTTGATACTTGTATATAGTTTTAAAGCTGAGCATATTATAGTTATATTTATAAGTACTTTCAATTTTAAAACTGACAATATTAATACTTTTATATCCCCTTTCTTGTAGTCCCTTCTCCCAAAACAGAACTGTGATCAGAATTAGGATAAATTAAGAACAACAACTACAAAGTCACTCTTTAGGAAAAACAGCTCTCATGTTCAGGATACAACTGGGGATATTTGTAGCTTGCAAGAGTGGAACAACGAATGTGTGTTGGATGTGCTGTTATCCATCACTCAGCTAAGAAAATAACATGCCTTAAAAGAGAAATGAAATTGCAATAAGTTATGCAGGTTTAGACTGGTATATCTGCAGTTCAAATATAAGACAGTTCTTTTAAATATTTTTATAATTGTTGCATCTTCAAGTAGACTGCTAGCTCTAATATTCTTTTTTTTTCTTTTTTAATTATTATTTTCTAAGTTTTTTTATTTACATTCCAAATGATTTCCCCTTTCCCGTTTCCTCCCTCCCCGAAATTCCCATAAGCCCCCTTCCCTCCCTCTGTTCCCTATTCAACCCCCTCTCACTTCTCTGTCCTGGTATTACCTTACATCCAGTCTTTCCAGGACTAGGGGTCTCTCCTTCCATCTTCTTGGAAATCTATTGATATGTGAATTGTGTCTAGGGTATTCCGAGCTTCTGGGTTAATATCCCCTTGTCAGTTACTGCATACCATGTGTGTTCTTTTGTGATTGGGTTTCCTCACTAAGGATGATATTTTCAAGTTCTGACCATTTGCCTAGGAATTTCGTGAATTCATTGTTTTTAATTGCAGAGTAGTATTCCATTATGTAAATATACCACATCTTCTGAATCCATTCCTCCGTGGAGGGACATCTGGGTTATTTCCAGCTTCTGGCTATTATAAATAAGGCTGCTATGAACATACTGGAGCATGTGTCCTTATTGCATGCAGGGGAAGCCTCTGGGTATATGTCCAGGAGTGGTATAGCCGGATCCTCCGGGAGTGTCATGCCCAGTTTTCTGAGGAACAGCCAGACTGCTTTCCAGAGTGGTTGTATCAGCTTGCAATCCCACCAGCAGTAGAGGAGTGTTCCTCTTTCTCCATATCCTCGCCAACAACTGCTGTCTCCTGTGTTTTTGATCTCAGCCATTCTGACTGGTGTGAGGTGGAATCTCAGGGTTGTTTTGATTTGCATTTCCCTAAAGACTAAAGATGTTGAACATTTCTTTAGGTGCTTCTCAGCCATTAGATATTCTTCAGGTGAGAACTCTTTGTTTAGCTCTGTACCCTATTTTTTAACAGGGTTATTTGGCTCTCTGGAGTCTAACTTCTTGGGTTCTTTGTATATATTGGATATTAGCCCTCTGTCGGATGTAGGGTTGGTAAAGATCATTTCCCAGTTTGTTGGTTGCCGCTTGGTCCTTTTAACAGTGTCCTTTCCCTTACAGAAACTTTGTAATTTTATGAGGTTCCATTTGTCAATTCTTGATCTTAGAGCATAAGCTATTGGAGTTCTGTTCAGGAAATTCTCCCCTGTGCCCATAATATTCTATTAAAAAAGGTGAACATTTTCTAGACCACAGTCATTTAATGTGGTGTTTAGAATAAGGAGTACTTAATTCCAAGCTACTTTCCAAATAATACTATGTCTGGCTGTAGTTTTTTTTCTGATACTAGATGTGTGAGCTGCAAAAATGGAGAGATTGGCTATATGTATCAGAGCTTGATTTCCATGGCCTCAAGTGTGGGGGATGTCCCTGAGCTTTAGCTATGTAATTTAGTTCTCAGCTCCCTTCAATCTATGCCTGCCTCCCCACTGGGCCAATTTATACTGCAGTGTAAAGTAATGAACAGTTACAGTGTCCCTGGGGAAAATCAGCAGGTTTTACTCACTATTGCATTACAGACAATTGTTATGTATACTTGCCTATTAGTCAGGTTGACCAGACATGAATGAAATCCACAGTTATTTCCCAAATCTCATTAAGACATCACTTCTCCCTTATTTCCACAAAATCTCTTACTAGGTGGAAAAGACATAGATAGATCGATTACAGTTTCAGTGTCTTTCTAATTCTTTTCCCAGAATCTGGCAAAGAGATTAATAGGTTAGAGATATTTTTGAAAAAAAAATTGCAGCAGAACAGTTCTAGGAGGGGGTAAAGGATGACTAATAATTTAGATAATTAGATCCTAAACAGTCAACATGTTTTACCACCCTGCCCTACAATTTGATTCCAAAGACCATAGATCTTGAAGAATTGTATGGTCTATTGACTTGCCTTATTATTCAGTCTCTCCTGGCATTTCTCCCTCAAAGTATAGCTCCTCTCTCTATCTTTAATGTGACACAAAGTTTACAAACAAATTAAAGTTGTAGAGTCCCATGTTCAATTTATTATATCATATTAGTTTTAGTTCATTTTTAAAAAAATGTTTGAAAATTTCATAGATGGATATAATGTGTTTTTATTTTACTTGCCTTATACTCCCCATTTCAACTCTTATCAACATTACCCCTTCCAGTTTCATATATTCCTTTTTAAACCTAGGAGGATCACTTTGTACTACTAGCAACTGCATGGGAGGAGGAATATTCAGTTGAATATAAGTAGCCTAGAGGGGGTTATAGTCTTGAGGAAAACTCTGTCTTAGAAGTATATTGATTGCAAACACATCTCAGATAAGGGTGTAGTCACCCTTATCTGAGTCACCCCTTATCCCTGTTACGAACTTTGTGCTTGATCTTATATAAATCTTATATAGATCTTGTATAACCAGCAGTCAGGCATCTGTGAGTTCCTGTGGGCATGATATATGTATCAAAATATGTAAAGCTAAAATGTACATATAAAAGAAAATGTGTGAGCATGTTCTTTTTGTGTCTATGCTACTTTAGTAAGCATAATTATTTATAGCTCTAGTCATTGCTTGCAAATTTAATATTTCATTTGTCTTTAGAGCTGAATAAAATTTTATTATGAATATGTACCTCGTTTTTATTTTCTGTTTGTTAATGGACATGTATATGGCTTTTGTTTCCTGGCTCTATAGCACCAATGAACATGAATGGGAATTATCTTTGTAGTAAGCTCTATATTCAGAAAATGCCCAGGTGTATAGCTAGGCTATAATAGATCTACTTGCAGTTCATTGATGAATCTCCACACTTATTTCTATGATGAATGTATCAGTTTACAATCTCACCAACCGTACATAAGTGTTTCCATTTTTCTTCACATAAGCCAGCATTTATTTGAATCCTTGGTGAGGCTAAGATGAAATTTCAAACAGTTTCAATGTATATTTCCCCTATGGTGAAGGTTACTCCATACTTTAAAAGAACTCTCTTTGCCATTTCTATTTTGTGTTTTGAGAACTCTCTGTTTAGTTCAATAGCTCATTTTTAAGCAGGCTATTTGTTTTCTTAGTATGTTTTTCCTGAGCACTTTGTATATTATAAACACTAATATTCTGTCAAATATATAGTTGATAAGTATTTTTTCTATCAATCTGTAAGCTGCTTCTTTACTTGATTTGTTGTGTCTATAAGTATACAGAAACTTTTTAGGTTCATGTGGTCCCACTTATCCATTGTCTTCTTAATTACTCTGAAAGCAGATTCATGTTCAGAAAGTACTTCTGTGGGCCCATAAGAGGAAATTCAATTCTACATTTTTATATTGCAGCTTCAGGATATTAGATCTTATATTCAAATTCTTGATCTTAGGTGGTAGGATTAAGTTTTGATGAGGTTGAGAAGTTTTTAGTTCCATCCTTCTATATTTACTTCTCCAGTTTTCCCAGCACCTTTTGGTAAAGGTACTGTATTTTTTTCCAATTTATAGTTTGTCATTATTATAAAAATCCAGAGTGTTTTGATCTGACCAGATTATTCACTATGCATCAATAATACATTCCATGTCCTGCTCAAAGAAGCCTCCTGTAACTACCCTTTCATCTATCTATTGGATGGGTCATAGACATTGGACAATTTAGGTCCCACCTGAAGATTGGTCTTTGTCACAGATATTTTATTGATAGGGCTTAGGAAATACTGATCAATTGGTTAAAAAAGAACATTAAGATATGCCTACTAGGCTTTGGGACATCCACTTGAGCTGGATCCAATTTGAACCTGTTGATGGACCTCCTTTTCCTCAGGCTCCTCTCCATTTCCATCCCTGTAGTTATTTCAGAGAGGAAAAATTATTGGTCAGAGCTTTGACTGTGGGATGACATCCCCTACCCTCTGACACTATTTCTGAGACTATGGAGTGCTCACAAAAAGGGACTTATCATGGCTGCCCTCTGGAAGACCAAAAAAACAGCTGAAAGAGTCAGATGAAGATATTTGCACCCAACCAATGGACAGAAGCTGCTGAGCCCTATGGTTAAATTAGGGAAAAGCTGAAAGAGGAGGAAGACCCTGTAGGAAGACCAGCAGTCTCAATCTGAACCCATGAGATCTCTCAAACACTGAACCACCAAACAGGTAGCATACACCAGCTGATATCAGGCCCCTAACACATATACAGCAGAGGACAGCGAAGTCTGTGTTCAATCAGAGATGATGCCCCTAACCCTCAAGAGACTGGAGGCCCCATGGAATTTAGAGGTCAGGTTGGGTGGGATATAGGGAGTCAGGGGAGTAGGGGAAGAGGCATGAATGTGGGACAGTAGAAGGGTGGACTGGAGGGGATAAAATCTGGAGTATAAAAAATTAATTAATAAAAAATAAAAGATAGGTCTACCAATCACCTAAGGAAGATGGTAAAGCATATATCAATGGAATACACTTTACAATGCTCTTCCAAAGACAGAATACCTTCTCCTGGAATCCTTGTTAGAGACATCCTCCCAAAGGACTGACCAATATTAACAGTAGCCTCAGAAAACAACAGTCAACCGAACTGTAATACACATTCAATGCTGTCATAGTTCACATCACCTGGTGATTCCTAAGGAACATTCCCTCTGTATTATGAACAACACATATCATAAATACATTTCCAGAGAGAATCATACTAAAGTATCTGGAGGGTCACCAAACTTTCATCATGAAAACAGATCTCATAAATATTATTAAAAAATATAATTCCCTTACAAATGACATTAAATGAAAAAATTCTAAATTCAATCACAATTTGGAAAATGTTAGTTTATTTTCTGACACCAAAACATTACCACATAAAGATAGGAGTGAAATGGGCATAGAAACAGCACTGTGTCTTAAGGTGGCACTCATGGTTTCACATCAACCTAAATCTCATTATTTTCCCTGTGGCTTCAGACTATATATAAAATAAATCTGCAATAACTACTATATCTCTGATGGAGAAGGACCTTTATAACTCTCAAGAAAATAGTCTTGAATCTCCATCCCATTCAAAAAATATTGTCCTCTTTGTTCCTCTGTTTTAAAGAGAAGACACCCATTGACATGAAGGTCATAACCACACTTTTTCCTGTTGCCTTCCTCACCAGGTGACTACCATGCATCCACTGAAGTAGAGAACAGTATAACAACTCATAGGATATGTGAAATGCTTACTGCATGTGGTATAGATGCTGGCAGCCCAAAGAGACAATAGTCAAAGAACAAAGGCAATAAGACATAGTTTTTGGTCAAGTATAATTTTAGAGAATGATGGAAAACAGAAGTGGAAAGAGTATAGATTTATATTCGACATCCTAGTAGGAGGGCAGGGATCAGGTTTGGTCAAAAATCCTTCTAGTAAGGTCATATCTCTAAGAAACCTTCAGTTGGACAGATTTCCATAAAAAAGAAATTAGAGCAAAATTAGTAAGATTCCAGCATTACAAGTCTAAGAAGAATTGACCTAATTCCTTCTAACTACTTGACTTCTGAGACATATAATTATCAGCAATGCCAATTGGGTTTATTTGACTGTAAGAGTCTAGTTGTTTTGTCCAACAGTACTTTGGTGGGGTAGAGATATTTCCAGAGATATCAGAGATATGTGGGAATCAGGCCCCTCACTATATATTGGAGCTGGTAGGACTCCTGCAAAAACAGACTGACAAAAATCCCATGCACGCACTACCATTTTAAAACCAGAGAACTCCAATGACGTGTTTTTGCCCATGAGGTTATGATAGAATCAATCAGGAAGGACCTATTGAACTTGGAGCACCAGAGACCTAAGCTTGTCAAAAGGGTCCCTGACATGTTTAGTTGCTCTGTTGTGCTTCTTGCCAAGGCAGACTTAAGGAGCACATGTTCATATGTACGAAAGGCAACAAGAGATAATTTGTACCTGGAATGTGGACATAGGATCTGGTCTGGTACTCACACAAATATTCTAATTGCACTGTACCAGCAATTTTACATGGACCCTACCTATTTCTATTCCACTAAAACTCCATCTAACTCCAACAGACACTCAGTGCAGGAGCAGTCCTATCATGGATCATCTTTACCTACTTTCAATAGCACACTTTTCTCATCTTAAATTTATCTTGGGCCTTCTTCTATTTATCTCCCAGTGATCATCAGGTGCAATTGTTACTCTGGACTGACATGACTAAGGGCCCAGTGAAGATAGTGGGTTGGTAAAAATTCTTCTAATTTATCTTATGTAGAGTTTACACTGCAGTGGTTTAAAACATGACAAAAAGCAGGTTGGAAGAAAAGGATTTACTTCATCTTCTGTGTCTAGGTGGTAGACCACTATTGAAGGAAGTCAGGGCAGGATCTCAAGGCAGGATCCTGGTGGCAATAACTGAAGCAGAGGCTGAGAAGGAAAACTCATCATCTTCATGATTTCTCAGTCTGCTTTCTTATATACCATGCTACCAGCCCAAAGACACTCCCACATCAACCATTAGGCAAAACAATGCACACAGACATTCCCACAGGCTACACTATTTTTTTTCTTGAAAAAATAAGCTTTCATACAATATATTCTGATCATGATTTTCCCTTTTCCCAATTCTTCGAGATTCTTCCGTGTTTCTACCTTACCAACTCCAAGTCTTAAAGATATGGACTAAGTATGAAAGACATACTCATTCACACGTTCTTTAGGAAGTAAATATAAAGACAAACAAATAAACAAACAATAAGAAGGAGCAAAAACAAAACAATACATAGGAAACACACCCAGACACACACATACCATAAATACACAAAATTGAAGCCATAATATACAATCAAAAGACAAATAAGGCAAAAGCAATGCCTAAGTAAAACTAAACGAAACAAGTCTACAAAAGTAACACTGAGTTCATTTTGTGTTGACCATCTACTGCATGGTGGTTAACTAGTAGTCTTTTTTTCTTTTCTTTTTTTTTTTAAATTACCATTAGATTTTAATCTTTGAAATATTAATCTTAAGATTTTGATGAGTTCTTTCTATGATAGACTGACCTTGGGAGTTATATAGAATTGTCCTAATGGATCTTTTTTAAAATTAGATGTATTCTTTATTTACAGGTCAAATGTTGTCCCCTTTCCTGGTTCTCCTCTTCCCCCAAAATCCCATAAGCCATCTCCCCTTCTCCAATCAACCCTCTCCTGCTTCCCTGTCTTGGTATTCCTCTACACTACAGCATGAAATCTTTCCAGGACCAAAGGCCTCTCCTCCCTTTAGTGTCTAACAAGGCCATCCTCTGCTGCTTATGTGTCTGGAGTCATGGTTAACTCCATGTGTACTCTTTGGTTGATGGTTTTGTCCCTGTCTAGGAGTACTGGGTGACTCATATTGTTGTTCTTCCAGTGGTGCTGAAATCCCCTTCAGCTCCTTGGGTCCTTTTTCTAGCTCCTCCATTGGAGATCCTGTGCTCAGTTCAATGGCTGACTGAGAGTGTCCCCCTCTGTTTTTATTTTATTTTATTTTACTTTATTTTTTATTGAAAAGGGAATTAAAAACATTTTATGATAAAATTAAAGATTTACATGGAAAACGTTTCTGAGAAGAGTGAAGAAGCATATAGAAAAACACATTAAGATTGATAATTTTCATGGAAAATTACAGAGTAAAATGGTAGAAATAAAAAACATTGCTAAATTAATTGAAAAGGAAGTATAGGCCGGGCGGTGGTGGCGCACGCCTTTAATCCCAGCACTTGGGAGGCAGAGGCAGGAGGATTTCTGAGTTCAAGGCCAGCCTGGTCTACAAAGTGAGTTCCAGGACAGCCAGGGCTACACAGAGAAACCCTGTCTCGAAAAAACCAAAAAAAAAAAAAAAAAGTATCTAGGAAGTATAAATATTTTTTGATGGAATTGAAGATTTACATGGGAAATATTTCTAATAAAATATATAAAATTGTAGAAAAATATAAAATAACATTAAAATTGAAGATTATCATGGAAAATTACAGATAAAATGGTAGGCATAAAAATATTTCTAAGAGCCTCCCAGATGACAGCTATATCTGGCTCCAGTCACCAAGCACTTGTGGGCATCCACAAAAGTGTCTGGATTTTGTAACTGTATATGGGATGTATCCCTGGGTGGGGTAGTCTCTGGATGGTCTTTCCCTCAGACTCTGTTCCACCCTTTGTCTCTGTATCTCCTTCTGTGGGAATTTTGTTCCACTTTATACAAAGGACCCAAGTATCCATACTTTGTTCTTCCTCCTTGTTGGTCACCATTTGATATGTGAAATGTTTCTTGGGTATTCCAAGCTTCTAGGCAAATATCCTCTTATCAGTGAGTGCACACCATGTGTATTCTTTTGTGATTGGGTTACCTCACTTAGGATGATATTTTCCAGATCCAGCCATTTGTCTAAGAATTTCATGAATTCACTGTAACCTGGTACAACCACTCTAGAAATCAGTCTGGTGGTTCCTCAGAAAACTGGGCATGATACTACCAGAGGACCCTGTTATACCACTCCTGGGCATATACCCAGAGGATTCTCCAGCATGTAATAAGGACACATGCTCCACTATGTTCATGGCAGTCCTATTTATAATAGCCAGAAGCTGGAAAGAACCCATATGTCCTTCAACGGAGGAGTGGATAAAGAAAATGTGGTATATATACACAATGGAGTACTATCCAGCCATTAACTAGCAGTCTTAAGCTTAATTAATATACCCAATGTGTCTCTATTGAAACAAAAATTAACATTTCCTTAGCAAGTGGTTGTCAATTGCAAATAGCTTCTTTGTTAGGAATGATAGTTTTTGTGAACTTTCCTCTCTCAGCACTGGGATGCCTACAGGCCGATATCACAAAGACATTTTCTTAATTAACATTTTCTCTTGTCAGATGACTTTAACTTATATTAAGACAAAGAAAAACATAATCAGTAGGACATAACCCTGATAGAACTTTGTCCTATTTACCTTTATACTAAATGTATTCTTTCATAAAATGCAGGTGTAATAGATTTTAAAAATAATTATTAAATTAAATAACGAATAAAAATATAGATTAAAATACACTTCATGTAGTGCAAGGTTAATTATTCAAATTTGTTAATTTCAGAATGCAGCTAATTTCTCCTGTTTCTTGGTAATCCGTAGTTCTTATATGTAGAAAGGCAAGTAATTGCCAATATTTAATAAAGTCCTAGACTGCAGTTTTTATACATAATATAACTATATTATCTAATAAACAAAATCATTAACTAAATTTGCAGTGGATGCAGAATTTACTTCTAATTAGTGTTTACTATATCCTAGAAAATATACTCAGCATTGACCTCCATTGATAGCCAATTAATGTTCCAGATCACACTGAACTTAGTTTTGTTTTTTTTTTTTTGGATAGGAAACAAACAATAAGAAGATGCAAAAATAAAAAGTGAAAACATGAACTAGAGAAAAACACTAGACTAACAATGGGATCCTGGTGTGTGAGAAGGGAAAGAGCAGTGGTGAAGGAAGGCTCTCCCAGCAAGTAGGATCTCCAAGACATTCTGGTGGAAAATCTCTGTTGATCAAGGTTAAAACAAGTACATGCCATGTACAATGGTAGAACCTGTCTGAGAAGTAGCCATCAGTGAGATAATAGTAAAGATTTTGGATCCTGGCCAAAAGGTGATGGGAAGCTATCATAATGCGTGCATGAGAGAGCTGAATGATCTGATTTTTATTGGAAGAGACCGTGCTATCTGCCGAGTAGTGACAACACTGAGGGGATGGGAAGCTTACTAGAAGCAGAAATCCATACAGTCAATAATATTGAGTCAGATGAGTATTATACCTAAGAACCCTTGAGAAGTGACCATGTTCAAAACATATTTAAAAGGTACTTCTTATGGAGATTTGCTATTAAGCACATAGGCGTGTATAGCATCTTTGCTGTGAGGAAAGGTAGTGGATTGTTGCAGATGAGGAGAGAGATGATTATTTAAAAACATTCTCTAATGATATACTCTCAAAATTAAGTATGGTGTCCTCATATAGAACATATGCCCAGTGATCCTTGTATGATTATGATGGCTCAAGATATAACATAATAAAACCACAGCTTTCTTAAGTCCTTTCTAACAATCTTTTACTGGAATGCATCACATTAAAAATGAAGACCATTGTTTTGTAGCCATTTCCTGGAAGAAGGAAACATTCCATCCAACAGGAAAGCTCTACAACATAGGAAGTAAACAACTCAAATTACCTTGAGGAATTCCCTAAAACTGATGAAATTCACATGGGACCTCTCTCTTCCAGAGTATATAAACAATAAAGATTTCTGAGAGTCAAATTCAGACAAGCAGGGCTTCCAAAAAACTTCAGATAAGTCCAGTTTTCTAAAAAGGACAGCAACCTGTATTGTTTTTATTTTAACTGCAGAAATAATTATAGTGTTATGAATTATAACATTGGCTCTTTATGAATACAGTGCTTGTATTTATAGAAGAATTACTTGTGTGAGAAAATGAAACAAATAAAGATAATACCAAACTTTGGTGTGTGCATGAGCCAAGTGCAAATGTGTGGCTTCAGTAGAATGCAAGATCATAATAAGGCCTTTACAAAAACAACTCTTATTACATGATATTTAAGTAGTATTTTTATAAAAGATAATGTAATTTCTCAACTAGCAGATCTACTAGTGAGCTACAATTTCACACCGAGAGAATCATGTACCAATATTTTAAAGGAGCCACTGTTATTTGTAATTCACTTGTTGTGCTAACACAAAATAATATGTGAAAACAACATGATAATATTGTTATCCCTCTGTTTTACAGGGTTTGCAGTCTATGTGTATATCGAACAGATGCCAGAGCAAGCCCTCAATTAATTTTATATAACGGAACCAATTTACACAATTATCTGAAAATCTTTGGCCACGTTCCATTTCTCTGACATAAACATATGGGACAAAAATTACATGAAATGATTTCTCCAGTGGGATCACATATAATAACAATTTTATTGGAGTTAAATTTTTCTAGATTATAGATACCAGCTAGTCTGCAATTTTATTTACTATTTAAAAGCTGTTCCATGCATATTAATAATTATTATGAGTTAACATTTACAGAGGACTTACTGAATTCTAGATTTCTAGTACATATTTTAAAAGGATAAACTCTTTCTCATCAGAATAAGAGTGCACTTTAGCCAGCAGCAAACACATTTAACAAGATCAAGTAACCTGGCCAAAGTCACACTGACCAACAGGCAAGACTCAGACCGTGCTGCCTAGAGAACAGAGCAAGTTTCTAAGCACAAAGTCTCTGTTTTTCTTTCTCGCTCTTCACAACACTTTTCAAGCAAATTCAATACAAGACATTTTATTCCTAGCTATAATTATAAATTACTTCAAAATGCATATGTTTATTGGTATCTGTAATTAGCATGATCATTTCAGCACAATCAGCTACTTTTTTGCTAATTATTCATTTAGAGATTCAGTCCACAAGTATTCATTAAGCATCTACTACAGTCAAGCCTCTGCTTGAGTCTACATATTTTGCCATTCCTCCTGCCAAGAAATGCAGACGTGCATTCCCTAGTCAGGAAGCTTATTTCTTTGTAATCATATTAGCTCAGGATGCACTTCCTTCCCACTTAAGAAGTGAATAATTATGGCGGAGTCCAGATTCTATATATAGCTAACAACCAAGAGCATTTGGATTACACTTTTCTGTTTCCATTTTCCCTTTCCTTACAGATACCACATTATAGCATCCATAACATTACATTGTGGTTTATATTCACGCCAACTCCCTTTTAGTCCATGAGGTCTTTGAGAAAATAAATAGTACCCATCATATTTTCAGGATATAGATTAGAGTCATGTGTTTGATTAACTTTGTTGCCTGAATGAGCAACCAGATAACTGAGTGAATGAAATTCATCTGGCAATCTAGAGATTTTAGACTGAATACCTGATGAAGCTCTTCTTCAATTAATTTTTGTTTTACTGAAGCTCATTGGATATTAAGAAGTAGCTCAGCTGAAATACCAGAAATAGCTCCAAATATGCTTAAATGTCATGGAAGGTGGTACCTGAGGCTTCATGCCAGAGTTATTAATTTCAGAATAATTCTTCAGCAGGAAAGATGCTACAGACACCTAGATTCTGGATCAACCAAAGGATTTTATTTCCTTCTTTGGAGTGATTGTGGTTCCTTGATCCCATAGTATTATATGTAATTTTTTCTATTTCTTTTTTTCCAAATTTTATTATTTATTTACATTGCCATCGTTGCCACCCTCTCAGTGCCCCCCCTCCCCCACAGTTCCTCATCCAATTCATTCTCCTCACCTCTGAGAGGGAGCTCTCCCCCCCCTCCCCCTACCGCCAGGCTTTCCTATTCCCTGGGTTCTCAGGTCTCTCTAGGATTAAGCACAACTTCTACAACTAAGGCCTGACCAGGCTGACCTCTGCTATATTTGTGCAAAGGGTCTTGGACTGGCCTGTATATGCTCCTGGTTGGTGGCTCATTCTCCGGGAGCTTCCTGGGGTCTGGGAAAGTTGAGACTACGAGTCTTCCTATGTGGTTGATCTCCCCTTCAGCTTCTTCAAAATTTCCCCTAATTCAACCATACTGCTCTGAGACTTTAGTCGAATGGTTGGGTGTAATTATCTGTTTCTGTCCCAGTCAGATGTTGGTAGGGCCTCTCAGAGGACAGCTATGCCACGATTGCATCTGAAAGTACATCGTAAAATCAGTAATAGTGTCAGGCCCTCCTAAGAGTGGGGTCCCAAGTTGCACTTGTCACTGGACCTCATATCCTTCAGTCTCATTTCCAATTTTGTTCCGGCAGTTCTTTTATACAGGCACAGTTCTGGGTCAGAAATTTTGACTGTGGGTTTGTAACCCTGTCCCTCCACTTGATGCCCTGTCTATCTACTGTAGATGGGCTCTTTGAGTTCCCTCTCTCCAATGTTGGGCATTATAGCTAAGGTCACCCACTGAGCCCTTAGAGTCTCTCACTTCCCAGTAATTACATGTTATTAATAGATTGGTGCGCTGTAAAACCAAAGTCATCTCATCTTTAGTCCTAAGTCAGGTGTACTAGCTGGTTTTGTGTCAACTTGACACAAACTGGAATTAGCATAGAGAAAGGAGCTTCAAGTTAGGAAATGCCTCCATGAGATACAGCTATAAGGCATTTTCTCAATTAGTGATCAAGGGGAAAGGGCCCCTTGTGGGTGGTACCGTCTCTTTCCTGGTAGTCTTAGGTTCTATAAGAAAGCAAGCTGAGCAAGCCAGTGGAAAGCAAGCTACTAAGTAACATGCATCCATGGACTCTGCATCAACTTCTGCCTCCTGACCTGCTAGAGTTCCTGTCCTGACTTCCTTTAAGTGATGAACAGTAATGTGGAAGTGTAAGCTGAATAAACCCTTTCCTCCACAACTTTCTTTTTAGTCTTTATGTTTATGCTGGAATAGAAACCCTGACTAAGACAGCAGATCTCTAACCCTGCAAACCAAGCACTGATGAAGGAGAGGGTATCTTAAGTGATTCCCATATTGTAGCTAAGCCAAACAGTAATGAAACCAGGCAACTAATATAGTCCATTGGGCCAGTGATACCAAATTCTTGTTTCAAAAAAAAAAGTCTGTTGGCTAAACAATATTTTTCTACATATCTGTTGTTTTCTGAAGGACAAATAAGACACTTAATTCAGCACAAATTTAAGTCTGAGCTTGAATCAACAAAATCTTTCATATCTAAGACATTCTGCAAAACAGAAAGTCCAAGTAGTAAATTGTATCTTAGAATTTTCAAATTAGAGCCCATTTTTTAAAAAAATTACAAATGTTAAAATCAATTAAAGTATTATGCTAACCCAGATACAGAAAAAAGGTATTTGTGTAAAACACACTAATATAAAAAGCCAAAATGTTATTCGTTATCAGGACATTTATGCTATAGAGCTAAAATTTGCTATTGTAACAATACTAGTGTTGACACAAGCTTTAATTTAGAGAGAAAAGTACTATTCTATTGGACGCCTATAAATATACCTCATGATAGCCATTTTTGGTTTTAGTAATTAGCAACTACATGTTAGTTATGAAGCCAAAATCCTCTGTAGTTGGAATGTGTCCTTTTCAATAAATGATAAATAAAGTGTTATCTATATTTTACAAGTGAAACTGAGAGGGATTTATTTGCTAGCATTTAATGAGAAGTGAGATTTCTCTGGAAACAGCCCTTTCTGTTCTATAATAATGGAATGCCCTTGTTTTAGAAAAACATATTGAAGCCAAACGTAGAGCTTACATTTTTTGACTTTATTACATTAGTGTGAAAATAAATGTGACACTTTCTTTTGGTCTTTCAGCATCTGCACTGATATAATGAATGTTATATTCTACGTTTTCATGACTCACATATTTAAGCATCCTTTTGTGAGGACATGCTAGAGTCTTCAGAAAGACATAACTATTAGATGATAACACATCCTATGGAGTTTAACAATTACTAGAAGTAACAAACTGCATTTTCACATGCACACTAAGTAAAACCAGAACAGGACAACATGTCTTCTTCACTCCCACTGATAAACACAATGAGGAAATGATGACGAGCCCTTTCTGGCTATGTTGGAAAGCCATTTTGGAAAGGAATATTTGCGGTAAGAATTTTTTCTGTATACCATTCCTGTTGTATATATCTAACTTAAATCAATGATAAATGACGCTATGGCAGGTTGGAAATGAGTCTATACCACATGGAATAGTGAGTGATACAGGTTGAGAAAAAAAGAAAGCACATTAAGTGTACCTGACATAAATAGAGTGACCAAGGGGTTAGGAGTGAAGATTGGCATTAGAATTCCAGTAGGAGCCATATTTGAAACATAGAATAAGAGTTCCAGTTATGCCTAAAAACAATAAAAATAAAAACCTTCTATTAAAAATAAGGTTAGCTATGGGGATTTTTGAATTTAAATTGATAGAAAGCAAATTTATATCTGGAGGAAATTAGAGAATACCAATTTATCTTTTGAGTTTACATATTTGCATTATGTATTGTTAAGACATTTTGCTTTTGAATATAACTCCATTGCCAACATGACATCAGACTGAACATATCTGCAGTGAGAAATGTAACAGACTTACTGTTCACAGAAACACCCTTTGAGACCTCAAACACTATTACTATGTGTCAAATAAATACACATTTCCAAAAACAAATATTGGAAAGTTTAACAAACTTTCTTCATTATAATTTCATTGGCTATATTTATTTTCTTTCAGTTTTAGTTTATAAATATTTTGGTTTTTTTTTTTTGATTGATTGATTGAAAGAGTGTCTCAAACTTTCCCTGACCTGGCATTGAACTCAAGAGGATTTATCTTCCTCTGGTTCTTCAGTACCAATAGAGCAATCATAAAGCACTGTATATTATGATAGGAGACTGGCAGAGTGCACTGCTCTCCAAGTTATCTAAAGGAGAAGAACTAATAGGATATTTACATTCATTCATAATATGACATATAGAAGCAGAGTGTATAAAGACATTTGTTAACATACATACACCCACACATCCAATCCCCACATACACATAGTTATCATTTTCAGATTTTTGAAGTGATAAGATAGTGAAGGGCTTGGTTTTATATATTTGGGGTTTCTTAGAGTGACATACAGGTTTTGGCCTGAGTAGTAAACAATGGCTCTCTCCTGAAAAGAAAGCCCAAGAACCTGATATTTGTTCTGTCAGAGAATGGATGTCTCCAGTATGCAATCCATTGGTGGAGTTCTAAGGAAGTCCTTGAGAGCTGTCCATCCTCTACTTACATTGGAATCACAAAGTTCTAACACCAGGAATAGAATATATGAACTTGCCAGGGAGAGTAAGAGCAAGCAGGCAAAAAGCAACTCTTTTGCCTTCCATGTCCTTTTATGTGGGTTTGCACTCAATAGTTTGTTGCAAATTAAAGGTGGATATACTCATAAATTGAAAAACTCCTTCACAGGTATAGCCAACTGCTTGTGTTTTATTGGATTGCAATTGTAGTCAAACTGATATCCGTGTTTAGCCATCACAGTCAACATGCGTGACTAATGATCTATTTTCCCCCTATCAAATTGTGAAGTACTTTATTGCCTTAGATATAACCATTCTCAGCTTTGTATTTTATAATTTTAAAATTGTTCTCATGTTTGGAAAGTTTATTTTGTTCAAAATATGTGCTCTTTATCTATTTTTGTATGTTTGTATTATCATGACGAATAAGAAAATCATAGGTTCTAAGAATTCCAGTCCAATGATGGTGAATGTCATCTATATTAATTAGTGATGGTTTTGAAATGCTTTAAGGCTTCCTTGTTCAGCTAAGTACATCATTAATTTTCTGAAGATGGACAAAGCTTTTGCTATGCTTATGCTACAGTTACTCTGGTTTGGTTTTCACATTTTCTGGAAGATAATAGCTGAGGCAGATTCTTCTGCCTTCCTCCCCATCATGCCATCATGCCAAATCAGTCTAGCAAGACATTTCAATACCTATGTATCATTTGAAGCCTATGTAAGCACCACGTTGCTAAACTGTATTACTAAAGATTTTATCTTGCTGTTTGTGATGAATTGTGAATCACAAAGTATGAAGATGAAACACACACCAAATTGCAATCCTGCCAAAACTGTGTTTTTATAATATGATGAGATGTCTGCTGTCTTCAAACAGGAAAAAAAAATTAAGCTAAAATAAGAAGAGCTCAACTTGCCCAGTTTCTGTGTTCCAAAACCTTAATCTATCCCACATGAAGGATAATCCTTGGGAAAAAGATATTTATTCCCTGTCATTTATTGTTGCAAGCAAATATAGAGGTATGAAAAAAACAAGGTAAGACACAGTGGCCTCCCTTGACATAAGCTATCTCAAAGAAAGAAAATAAAAACACTGGGTCTGTGCACACTAAATAATTAAACTTAATGAGCGATACACTCTGTCACCTAAAATCACTTGATATGTATTCTTTGATGCTTAACTAATATTTAAAAAAGTAAAGGTAGCTGGCATTTTATAAACAGCAAGAAGTAACTTGTTCAAACACATCAATGTGTTGGCTCTTTCTATGACGATTGTTGTTCAATGTGACCAATAGGATGAGGCCTTCTGTGTCACTGATACAAAAGAGATGGTTTTGACACTAGTTATCCAAATATATTTGCTACTTCGTGTCCCAGCCCATTGAACATGTCAGCATTTCTGGAGAACTGGAAGAATTATAAGGTTTTATACTCCATATCTCACTTTCATTTCAGGAACTTGATGAAGATTCTGTAAAGCTATTGTTTAAAAAGTGACCCCCAATATTTGTGCTTGCCATTTTGTGCAAAAAGCATCGTGCTTGATAAATGTTGGCCTTTTTTTTCAGGAAAATGAATGCTAGCCTATCCTATCTACTTTCCCAGATTTCCATGAGTTTTCATTATTTTTCAGTTAGAATTATTCGTTTGTTATATTCAGAGAAGATTATTTAAAACACACTCTTTCCTAAGGACAGAAAATGTTGAATATGACTCACATGGATTACTACAGATTAATACATAATGAAAAGGAAACTATGATTCCAATTTTAGTGTCTTTTATTTTAGAGTATCAGAAATGGTAAATTAGGAGTATATTTGAAGACTCTTCCATAGCCAAGATGATTTGTTTCGTGGAGTAAACAGTGAATTATACGGACTGAAGATATGGCTCCGCACTTAGTAGTACTTGTTGTCCTTGCTGAAGATCTGAATTTGGCTCCCAGCATCCACATGGAGGCTTATAACTGCCTGTAACTCCAGTTCCTGAGGGTTTAATACTAGTTATCCAAATATATTTGCTACTTCTTGTCCCAGCCCATTGAACATGTCAGCATTTCTGGAGAACTGGACAAGTTATATGTTTTTTATATAACTTTTATATGATGTTCCTTAGGTCACATACATGCAGGTACTCAAACATATACATTACACAGACATTTAAATCTTAAAAACTAATAGCTAGTGAGTTTTAGAACTGACAAATTCCAACAGAAAAACTCCAGAGACCATAGAAATGACAATTTAGAAATAGTGATGGTAAATTGGAGAAATTGTGTGACTTACTGGATTTGAAGGAAAAAAAGATGGAAGACACAGAAAGCTTTAAGTTGTTTGCCTGTGATTCAGGAAGAGAGTAGTATCCCTTGTGATGATAAACACAGAGCAAATCACTTTTATATAGTTTAAATATATAGCAGTAACCTGTGGATTCATGTTTGTGGTTAACATTTTTTTTCTCTCAAAATAACAGAGGTTAGGTTATCTTCTAAAAATGTCACAGGTAAAATGCCTAGCCTCTATAAATAAAGCATTGCATATGATAAAAAAAAATCTTTTTTTTCTACAACCATTCTATATAAACATAGTAAATAAAGATTGCCCAGAATGAAGATATCTACCTTATATGGAATAAATAATGTGCTACTTTCCTGGATTGGAAAAGTAACAGACTAAAGTTGTGCCCTGTCAGTGTTAATCTACCCTGATTCTGTGGCAGGACTGAGTGAACATAACTGAGCAATATACCTTGCCTCACAATCTTGGGGTCCAGATCACACTGTAAGAACTTTTACTCTGTACTTACTGCACTTTGGGAATGTATTTGCCCCATTTGACAATAATGGAAGTATTATTGGGTGATGAACTCATTGACTATAGTCAAGTGCTCTCTTTTAAACTTTTGTATTATTGAACTGATGATTCTGGTCTCACAAGGGTAATCTGCTGTTAAATTCTTAATATTGCAGCAAAACCATACTATGTTTCTAGGCTATAAAATTCTTAAAATGGTTGTAATTTCAGTAAAACAACAACTTTACTACTAAAGTAAAAAACAAGATATTTTTAGCATGGTGATATATGGTCCAAAAACACCATAAAAATAGATAAAATAAAAAATTAATTATCCATGATATAAAATTTTGCACTTAATACAGTTCAACTGTGTTCAATATTTGTAACTAAATCTTCAAATTTACTTGATTTAATATTCTGCTTTAAGTGATTTAATTGAATCACAGACTAATTTCTTGCTATTTTAAGCAGTATATAAATTTTTAAAGTGGTACCATATGCCAACTCCCTTGGAGTAGCTATCTAGGTGTGAAGTCTACCTGTGAAAAACTATATATAATGTGTGAAGTGCATTTTTCAGACTGGTAAAGATGATAAAATTATTCTGGACTACACAATTGAAATTTAATAGACTTGATGCATATTATGTAGAAATAGAATTGAGAAAAATGAAAGTGTGTTATAGTTTATTTGAACTAGAGAAAGGGTTCTATAAATAGATTGAATAAATCTATATTCATATTTCAATTTTCAAACATTTTAGTAGGCATAACTAGTGAATATTTTTGCATAGAATTTTCCACCAATGTCCCAGTTTTTTGAAATATCAAATTTCTTTGTGTCACACACTTACTTTTGAATAAAGACACCTTTCTTCCAGCCAGATGTTAGTTTAGAAAAGATTCAGTGACTGCTTGAAAACTGTCTCAAATCCTTTGTTTTCAGGCCCTGCTGAACACTTCTCACACAAGGGTGCTAAAAACACAACTCCTCAGAGGAAATAGTTTAGATATGCAGTTAAAATCATCTCCAAAATCATCTTGCTCCCAATTTTTAATTGAACATATTTTTTTTTCAGACAGTGTATTCTGATTATGGTTTTTTTCTGCCCCCAGCTTTTTCCAGGTCCTCCTCACCTCTCTCTCCACCCAGATTCACACTCTTGCTTGCTCTCTCATGAAAAACAAACAGGCATCAAAAAAAAAAGAAGAAAGAAAAATAGTAGTGAAATAAGATGTGATAAAACACAACAGCAAATCCGAATAAGACAAAAACATGAACAGAAAAACAAAGGTCTAAATTTTGAACACAAAATCAGAAGCCATTATATATAAGCAAATAACTTATAGGATAAGGAAAACATACCCAGGCAAAGCATTGACACAAAGAATGTCCAAAATATCATTGAGCTTATTTTGTAGTAGGCATGGGACCTGGTCTTCAGAGTGGTTTGTGTACTCACATGATATATTTTCCCTTGGTGAATACTAGTTTTTCATTAGTGACTTGTCATCAATTGGAGAGAGTGTCTGGGCTAGGGACTAGGGCTGCCCTGTGTCCACTTCTGCTCTCAGCTGAGTGAGCACTGTGAACATTGCCACAGTCTCTGTGAGTTCATATGTACATAGATCCTACTGTGTTTAGAAGGCCTTGATTCCTTGCTGATCTCCATCCCACGGACTCTTAGAATCTTTGGACTCCTTTTCCACAGGGTTCCCTGAGCCCTCCGTGAAGGGAATTTATGGAGAGCTCCCATTTAGGAGGAGGTTCCAAGGTCTCTCACTATGTTTTTTCATATGTTTAGTTCTTTGGTTACAAAAGAGAAAGTATGTATATTTTGCTCTCATTGATCATAGATTCCCGAAATATCTATGAGATCCCAAGTTTGCATGGTAAATTTTCTTAATAAAACAGTGCTTTTCTTATTACTACCATGATTCCAAAACTGTAGTACTTCATGTTTATTTCTTATTCTATTTAAATATTATTAGTCATCATTTGGATAAATAAATTCAGGAAAAGAATGAAAATGATATAGGTAATTATAGAAGAAGGGAGGAGGAAGGGAGGACTTTTTTTTCTCTAAATTTTGTTTCTTCTTTGAAAATTTTATATGTATATAAAGTATATTGATTAAATCTAACCCCTATTATTAATAATTTATATAATAAGGGTATTCTTATAATGAATTGCATATAGTGTTATTCATACAAATTGAGATTTCTATAAGTTTTATGAGAAATTAATTATATAGCTCAAATTACATTATATTTTCAGTAATATGGGGAAGGATTATAAACATAAATAAATAAATTTTTAATATTTTTAAGACAATAGATTGATTTAGACATCGAGTGTATTTTCTAATATTGCTTGCTACTATTTTAAATGGTTTCCCAAAACAAATAAAGAAACAGACAGAAAATTGGAAGTCTTTGTATTGTGGATCCAAATGGGATCCACGTGGAAACTAGTAATATTTCTAGGTGTTGGACATTTAAAAAAATTGTTTAAAAGACTCCTTCGATTTTCTTCTAGCAAGCAAGACGCCAGAATAATGCATTTAAAGCATTGCTACTGTTTCTTAAATTCCATTATGTGATTTATTATTATTTCTTTATTTTAATACAGTATGCATTGTATATCTGTTCCCATATCAATCACAGCAGTCAGTAGGGGTTACACTAACCAGATTCATGACAAGCAGGAAAAAAAAATGGTAAGGATCGACAACAATGAAGTTCCCCATCCTGTACATCACACATTAGGCTTAGTCCTGTAACCTCTGTCTTAGTGCAAGTTGGTAAGGAAGACAGGGGTAAAGCAGCACTGACTCTACTCCAGCATCAGGAAAGCATTTGTAATTAAAACACTGTGTGAATAAGGGTGTAGGACAAAGGGAGAGATAATGTGGAGAAATCCTACAGATGTGAAGGGAGGTTCATTAGCATGCAGCAGTTCCAAACAAATGAAAGGATAAAATGCAAATTTAAAATGGGGTGTGATAAGCTAATCTCAATATTTAGAAAGATTTGACAAGCAAATGATCCACATTGTGAATATTATCTGTTAGTATTCTGAATAAATGCCCAGGAATTTCAGAATTACTTCATTTGTGGTCTCAAAGGTTTCTGAAGAGTCTATCACTGGCTATCAGGCATTATGTACTCTGCCCATGTAAGGCTAAGTCACAGAGCAGAATTATTCATTGGGGTGCTGGGTGATAAAATATTCACAGTACCCATTAAAGAAATAATGTACCAGTTTTTAAATTACAGAACTATTCTGTTGGTTATTTCTCACAGAATCTTATTATCATGGATGGAGCATATTCACATAGCCTTACCATGAAAGGCACCCCATGTGTGATTAGAGAGTATTTAATACATATCAGAAATCTTCTCTTCACTTGTTATAAACAGGTTGAAATGAAAATTAGGTATTCTCAGGGTTATTAAATTCAGAGGATCTGAAGGAACATTGTAACTGTGAAATTGTACCAGTAATGTGCATAATAATGTAGACAGTAAAAAGAAATAAAAGGATCAGAGTTATACTTTTAGAATAGATCTAATTATTTAGGCATAGGATTATCCTTCAAAGCATTCTGAACACACACACACACACACACACACACACACACACACACACACACAGAGAGAGAGAGAGAGAGAGAGAGAGAGAGAGAGAGAGAGAGAGAGAGAGAGAGAGAGAGAGAGATGGGGAGAGAGACATGGTCCAGTAACATGGCATCCTAAGGGCTGTAAAATCAAAGTTTAGTCACCTGGAGGTCACACTGAAGAGAGCTTTGAATATATCTGTTGCCAACTAGAAAAATGAGTTACCTATTTTTTCATAGCTTGATCACCATTTATATAAATAGGCAACATAAACAACAAGGATTCAGTCTAAGAAAAGTAAACTGTTCTATAAATCTATCATCAATATCAATTCAAAAGCAAGTTAGGGTGCCAGTGACATAATTTAGTGAGTGAGTGGGTTTGGTACTAGACCTCATGGTTTGATTACAAATCCCCAGGAACCATATGATGGAAGGACAAATTGACTTTCACAGTTTATTCTCTAACATCAACATGCATCTATTGCGAGCTCTTTTTCTTCTCTTCTCTTCTCTTCTCTTCTCTTCTCTTCTCTTCTCTTCTCTTCTCTTCTCTCTCTCTCTCTCTCTCTCTCTCTCTCTCTCTCTCTCTCTCTGTCTTTTAAGAGTATTTATTATTGTATCTAAGTACACTGTAGCTGTCTTCAGATGCACCAGAGGAGGACATCAGGTCTCTTTACGGATGGTTGTAAGCCACCTTGTGGTGGTTGGGATTTGAACTCAGGACATTCAGAAGGGCAGTCAGTACTCTTAACCGCTGAGTCATCTCTCCACCCCCTCTTGCTTTTATGCACACACATATAAATTACTGTACATCAAGTATAATGTTACCAAGATTGTTTATGAAATTTGATATATTTCTTCAGTTTAGTTTAATAATTTCTAATTTTCATTTTAAAAATTTTTTATTGAATATTTTCTTTATTTACGATTCAAATATTATCCCCTTTCCCAGTTTCTACCCCTCCCAAAAATTCCCTATCTCATCCTCCCTCCCCCTGCTTCTATGAAGGTGTTCCTTCACCCACCCCACTCCCGCCTCCCTGTCCTCAATTTCCAATATTTCAGAGTGGTTGTAAGCTGCTGAGTATAGAATGATTTTAAGATTTCATTTTTCTACAGCATTTTGTAAGATACAAGAGATGATGTCAGTGATGTTTTCAAAGAATCACGTGCGTGCGTGTGTGTGTGTGTGTGTGTGTGTGTGTGTATACGCATGCATGTGTACTGATTGTGAAGATTAGTGTTTAGTCATGTCTTAGATGTTAATTTGTTTAATTAAAGGGGTCATTTATAATCATAGAGCATGGAACCAGCAGATGTCTCATGCAAATACCACACACTTCACATCCTTATATGTCACCCTGTTTCATAGTGAAGAAGTGAACCTTTGACTTGAATTAAATAAGAAGTTCAATTCTCCCCAAGTCAAGTACCAATCTTACAGTGCATTGGTTCCCTCTAATCTGACTCTTCAACTTCCCATGGGACAGCTCCTTAAGGCAAAGTGGCATCTGTATTAATGAATGCATGTCATAGGTCAGGCCCTGTATGCAGCCAGCTGGTCTTATGCTGTTCATTAAAAGCAGCCAAGTATTTCCAAAGAAGACTAAAGTCCAAATACTACAATCAACCATGATACAGATTCTCATATTGCACTTGTCTGCAAGTTCAAATTATGCACTTTAAGTCAATTCTATCTTCCTTACAATTATGGCCTTTGACACAAAGTTTAAGAGTCTTTCTGATAAGCAGAAAGGGAAAGTTGTTTGTAATTAAGTATATGCTTTGAGAACATAGAACTCTCATGAGTTTTATGGCATAGCTATGTATGTATAAATGTTTTCAGTACAGCATAACTAAAGAACAAAGGAGATATTTGATCTAAATAAGACTTACAATTACTTATTTAAATCTACACCAAAAATCAACTTCAAAATGCTGTCACTGATATGAACTTTAACTTAAAGAGATCATGTTGTTAACACAAATGAAAGTAGATTGGAAATACAGTGTGATGTAATGAAGCGTCTAGTTGCTCCACTCAGGATTCATTATAAATAGGAGGACAACTTGCCAAGATGATGTTATTACCAAAAGGGTCTTGTAAGTTATCAATTAAAAATCAAGACAATATGCAAAGACATGTCCACAGGCCAGGCTAATCTGGGCAATCCTTCAATTGAGAGTACTTTGCCAAATAACTCTAGGCTGTGTCAGGTTGACAATTAAAGCTGCCTGAGACATAGAGTCAGACCATTAAAATGAATGTGCCTTTTGCCTTGCAAAAACTTTGTAATTTAATGAGGTCCCATTTGTCAATTCTTGATCTTAGAGCATAAGCTATTGGAGTTCTATTCAGGAAATTCTCCCCTGTGCCCATATGTTCAAGGTTCTTCCCTAGTTTCCTTTCTATTAGACACTGTCAAAAAGACAAAGCAGCAACCAACTAACTGGGAAATGATCTTTACCAACCCTACATCCGAAAGAGGGCTAATATCCAATATATACAAAGAACTCAAGAAGTTAAACTCCAGAGAGGCAAGTAACCCTATTAAAAAATAGGGTACAGAGCTAAAGAAAGAGTTCTCACCTGAAGAATATCTAATGGCTGAGAAGCACCTAAAGAGATGTTCATCATCGTTAGTCATTAGGGAAATGCAAATCAAAACACCCCTGAGATTCCATCTCACACCAGTCAGAATGGCTAAGATCAAAAACACAGCAGTTGTTGGAGAGGATGTGGAGAAAGAGGAACACTCCTCCACTGCTGGTGGGATTGCAAGCTGGTACAACCACTCTGGAAAGCAGTCTGGCGGTTCCTCAGAAAACTGGGCATGAAACTCCCGGAGGATCCGGCTATACCACTCCTGGGCATATACCCAGAGGCTTTACCTGCATGCAATAAGGACACATGCTCCACTATGTTCATAGCAGTCTTATTTATAATAGCCAGAAGCTGGAAAGAACCCAGATGTCCCTCAACGGAGGAATGGATTCAGAAGATGTGGTATATTTGCACAATGGAATACTACTCTGTAATGAAAAACAATGAATTCATGAAATTCCTAGGCAAATGGTCAGAACTTGAAAATATCATCCTTAGTGAGGGAACCCAATCACAAAAGAACACACATGGTATGCAGTCACTGATAAAGGGATATTAACCCAGAATCTTGGAATACCCTAGCCACAATGCACATATCAATAAATTTCCAAGAAGATGGAAGGAGAGACCCCTGTTCCTGGAAAGACTGGATGTAGGGGAATGCCAGGACAGAGAAGCGAGAGAGGGTTGAATGGGGAAAAGAGGGAGGGAAGGGGGCTTATGGGACTTTCGGGGAGGGAGGAAACGGGAAAGGGGAAATGATTTTGAATGTAAATAAAAAAAAACTTATAAAAGAAAAAAAATGAATGTGCCTACTTCTCAAGGAGACAAGAATGAAAGACTGATAATGGGGAGATAAGAAAGGGAGAAACAAAAACAAAGTTTATCAAGGTATATATGGATGTGAGAGAACAACTTTTTTGCAAACAAAGGGGAAACCTGAGTCTAGTCACTTTGATATCCATGCAATAGTGGGAGGACTTAATCTTAGCTGATTAGTATTATGAGTTTTAGACATTCATCTTTCACCAGGTAAAATGGTGGTCCATTGAATGACAGATACATTTATTTTATTTTTTTTTATTTATGTATTTATTTTCACATACAATATGTTTTGAACATATTTTTTCTCCTCTCCAAGTTTTTCCAGATTCTCTCCACCTCTCTATCCACACAATGTCTGCCATTTCCTCTCTTTCCTCTTCTCTCTCTCTCTCTCTCTCTCTCTCTCTCTCTCTCTCTCTCTCTCAACAAAATAAACAGAATAAAAAATAAAAATCCAATGAGACAAAAGAAAGGAAGGGAGGGGGAGGGAGGGAGCAAGGGAGGGAGGGAAGGAGAAAGGAAGGGAGAAAAGAAAAAAAAACAGAAAATAGAAAGCCACAGAAAAAAACATGGAGTCCATTTTGTGTTGGCCAACAGCTCTTGGGCCTGGGTCTGATCTGGAGGATAATTGACATACCCAGTGACACTCCATTTGAACAAACTGATTTCCCCTCTCCCAGCAGATATCAACTGCAAATAGCTTCTTGGTTAGTGTGGGAACTTTGTGTCCCGTTCCCCTTCTCTGTGCTGAGATTTTGGTCTGGTTGAAATCTGTGCAGGCCATGTGCACACTGTCAGTCTCTGTGAGCACATCTGTCCTGCTGTGTCTGGAAGATGCTATTCCCTTGGTCTCATCCACACTCTGGCTCCTACACTCTTGCTGCCCTCTCTTCCACGTGAATCTTTGAGCCTTGAGGAGATGGGTTTGATAAAAAGATCTCATTTATGGCTGAGTGCTCCAAAGCTTCTCATTCTCTGGACATTTTTCAGTTTTGTCTTTGTGTTAAGTACAATCTGTGCAAGAAGTTTCTCCGGTGTGGACACCTAGTTTTTAAAATCTACTTATTTTACTATATCTATATACCCCCATTTCCCTTTTTCATTTTTTTTAATTTAATTTTATTTTATTTTTTTAATTTACATTCCAAATCACTTCCCCTTTCCCGTTTCCTCCCTCCCCGAAAGTCCCATAAGCCCCCTTCCCTCCCTCTTTTCTCCGTTCAACCCCCTCTCATTACTCTGTCCTGGCGTTCCCCTACATCCAGTCTTTCCAGGACCAGGGGTCTCTCCTTCCATCTTTTTAGAAATCTATTGATATGCTGATTGTGTCTAGGGTATTCTGAGATTCTGGGTCAATATCCCCTTATCAGTGACTTCATACCATGTGTGATCTTTTGTGATTGGGTTACCTCACTAAGGATGATATTTTCAAGTTCTGACCATTTGCCTAGGAATTTCGTGAATTCATTGTTTTTAATTGCAGAGTAGTATTCCATTGTGTAGATATACCACATCTTCTGAATCCATTCCTCCGTTGAGGGACATCTGGGTTCTTTCCAGCTTCTGGCTATTATAAATAAGGCTGCTATGAACATAGTGGAGCATGTGTCCTTATTGCATGCAGGTAAAGCCTCTGGGTATATGCCCAGGAGTGGTATAGCCGAATCCTCCGGGAGTGTCATGCCCAGTTTTCTGAGGAACCGCCAGACTGCTTTCCAGAGTGGTTGTACCAGCTTGCAATTCCACCAGCAGTGGAGGAGTGTTCCTCTTTCTCCACATCCTCGCCAACAACTGCTGTCTCTTGTGTTTTTGATCTTAGCCATTCTGACTGGTGTGAGATGGAATCTCAGGGTTGTTTTGATTTGCATTTCCCTAATGACTAAGGATGATGAACATCTCTTTAGGTGCTTCTCAGCCATTAGATATTCTTCAGGTGAGAACTCTTTGTTTAGCTCTGTACCCCATTTTTAATAGGGTTACTTACCTCTCTGGAATTTAACTTCTTGAGTTCTTTGTATATTTTGGATAAGGAGCTAAAACCATCCAGTGGAAAAAAAGATAGCCTTTTCAACAAATGGTGCTGGCTCAACTGGAGGTCAACATGCAGAAGAATGCAAATTGACCCATTCTTATCTCCTTGCACTAAGCTCAATTCCAAGGGGATCAAGGACCTCCACATAAACCCAGACACACTGAAACTAATAGAAAGGAAACTAGGGAAGAACCTTGAACATATGGGCACAGGGGAGAATTTCCTGAATAGAACTCCAATAGCTTATGCTCTAAGATCAAGAATTGACAAATGGGACCTCATTAAATTACAAAGTTTTTGCAAGGCAGAAGACACTGTCAAAAAGACAAAGTGGCAACCAACTAACTGGGAATTGATCTTTACCAACCCTACATCCGACAGAGGGCTAATATCAAGTACTATTAATACACCAGTTTACTGAAAACTAATGAATAGACTGAAGCTTAGATTAATTCAATTTGTAGCTTTCCAACTGTGATCCCCAAGAATTAATAATATGGAAATTTCCAGAATAGAAAGATAGTCCACAGTACAAAAAACCACGAACCACACCAATCAATCTTTGCAATGAACATTTGTGAAAGGGTATACTGTGTTACATACCATGGCATATCATAAGTTCCAAACTGAATTTTTAAATTTTTATTTTTTTATTTTGTTGTTGATGTTTTTATATTTTTTTTACACTATTTGCAAAAGTGGGAGGTGAGTATGGAGGGACGGGAGATCAGTGGTATTGGGTTCCATGATGTGAAATTCAGAAAGAATCAATAAAATTTTTTTTTAAGTCAAAAGAAAATGCATATCTCTAAAAATGTTCCTAAGTAGAAAAAGTGCCCTGAGCTTGGAGCTATAAGTATAGATAGATCTCATTGTTTTTGTAGTATGAGAGCTATGACGATACATGTGCTTTTCTTCATTGAAGGAATAAGTTACATAGAGAGAACCACTGGATGTCATGTGACATATAACTTTCTCAACAGCAGTCTATTACTGTCAAAAAAGAGGGGATAAAGGCAATGACAAGAATGATTCTATACATTATTAAATATTCAGTTAGACTTTATTGGAATCTAAGTCAGTAAAGATTATTTTAATAAATATGCATTGGATCTATCTCAAAGTGGAAATGGTCGTGCTAATATCAGTGTTAAAATTCTCCAATACCTCATTTCATAGTTGTATTAACCTTTACTTCTCCACCACCACTTCTTCACAGTAGCTGCTGCTGATTATCTGTAGGCTTTGCTCTGCTTTAATGCCCTGGCTTCACTGCTCTCCATGTCCACATCTATTCACTGTGATAATGGATGATAAAATACTGCCAGATATTAGAGTCACATTATCCAACCAAGTAGTTCTGGCATAGTGATAATCCACGACATAAAGTAGATAGAAAGCAGGTCCAGGAACCAAAGCAGAGTCTTCTCTTCACACACATCCAATGGTATATGGCAGTGGGTCTCTGATTTGAAGATGTATAAATATGTATAGGGTATAGGTGTAGGTTTAGGTGTAGGTGTGTGTGTGTGTGTGTGTGTGTGTGTGTGTGTGTGTGTGAGAGAGAGAGAGAGAGAGAGAGAGAGAGAGAGAGAGAGAGAGAGAGAGAGAGAGAGATCCAAATCTATCTCCATAGTGTCCCCAAATATTTTCCATACTGAAATTGTATTCTCAGTCATCTGCCTTGTCACATAAAATGACCAAGTGTGTCTTTCTCAGGTTGTTATTCTGAGGCAAACTACATCAAAGCAGAGTTGTAACCTCAGAATCAGGGAGAAGTAGACTTAGAGGCCAGGTTATTGTTGACAAAAGACAGAAAAATATTTCAAAATGAAGACTATAGCGAGTTCAAGCAAAATAACTTCACCTGGAGAAATAGCCTAGGTGGATGAGAAAGATAAAACACTACAAAGTGGTCTATCCAGGGAGGAAAAACTTAATAACAGTTGTGTAAATAGCATCAGAAAAAGTTGAACTATAACAGTTTGAAAGTAAGATGCAGTAATAAAGCAAAAGAATACAGAAAGGGTTGTAACTAAAAGACACAATCCTACTATAATTCTAAGTTAGATATAGCCGAACAAATTTATTTAGAATTACATGATATGGTTGTAAAAGAGGCTAAGGTTTATTTCAAAAAGTTATAAGATATTTAAATGTTAATATCTTATATTAAATATCTAATAGATAAGACCATGATCCTGTGTAGGCTTGATGCCCCAGCATAGGGTGATGCTAGAGCAGTGAGGAGGGAGTTGGTAAGTGGGTGGAGGAACACCTTCACAGACTCAAAGGGGAAGAGGGACAGGGTGGGATGTGATGTTTGTGGAGGGGGAACTGGGAAGCAAGATATTTGAAATGTAAACAAATAAAATGATTAATAAAAAGAATAAAATATTAGAGTAAAAGTATGATAACGATAAGCTGAGAAAAGTAAGTAATGAAAAAGAATAAACAGAAGATGATTACCTGGTAAAGTGTTCCAATGAGTCTGGCAGTGGTGGCGCAAGCCTTTAATCCCAGCACTTGGGAGGCAGAAGCAGGCGGATTTCTTAGTTCAAGGCCAGCTTGGTCTACAAAGTGAGTTCCAGGACAACCAGGGCTACACAGAGAAACCCTGTCTCAAAACAAAACAAAACATAACAAAAAAATCTTCCAATGAGGAGTAATAAGCTTAGGTTTCTCCTTACTTTCAGCACATACCTGACACTAGCCAAAATCCTGAAGGTATCTCAATTAGGGGATTGTCATAATCATATTGGTGTGTGTGTGTGTGTGTCTGTGTGTGTGTGTGTGTGTGTGTGTGTGTGTGTGTGTGTGTGTGTGTGTGTTGAGGGGGCATTGTTTTGATTGCTAATCAATGTGAGAGGGCCTAGCCAAATGCCATTATGGGACAGGTGTTCCCAAGTTACAAATGAAGGTTCACTGCTAGTTGAAGTCTATAAAACTTTTGCACAAAGTTCTTTTATGGTTTCTCCTTCAACTCTTTCTTTGAGTATCTACACTGACATAGCTTAAAGGAAAGATCTATATTTTATAAGTGAAATAAACTCTTTTTGCCTGGTGTTTCTTTCTCTGAATGTTTTATTTGAACAACAGAAAGCAAATTAGAACAATGACTAGAGTGACTATATTTATCAATAATTTATTGCATATTTCAAAATTTCTATGAGAAACAGTTTTGGGTAGTTTTAATATACTTAAAAACCATTCTGTTTTTTATTACTGTTTCTCTGTATTGCAACGTGATATATGGGATCTTGATTTTCTCAGTTATATTATTATTCAGGATGGCTCTAGCTATACTATTTTGTTTGTATTTCATTGATTGGCTGGTTGTGTGTGTGTGTGTGTGTGTGTGTGTGTGTGTGTGTGTTTCCAGATAAAAGTGAAACTAGTCTTACAATTTTTGAAGATAACTGTGCTGGAAAGTTCATCGCAATTGCATCAATTTTGCAATTAATTTGGTAGATTGATCATATCAAATATTATTAATAGCAATCCATGTGAATAGGAGATCTTTTCATTCTCTGGTGCTTACTTGTGTCTTTTCTTCAATATCTTAAATTTTTCTTACACTAGTATTTCTCTTGCATACTTAGAGTTTTTGCAAGATTTGTTTTAATGTAATTATTGTGAAAAACATTGTTTCACTAACTTATTTCTCAGATTTATTGTCACTAGTTTATAGGAAGTGTACTGAGGTTTGCATCTTAATTTTACAATCTAGTTGAAAGTGTTTATTAGCTACAGACCTTCCCTGGTGGAATCTCTAAAATTTTTCTTTTTTTCCCCCATGGGAAAACAGTCTGTTTATTTGATTAAATAAAAATAAAATAAGCTGCATAGGATCAATTTTAAAGTCCAGAGAGACACTGGCTTAGTTTAAGGTTGCAGTAGCTGATAGAAAAATAATTTTTTCCATAAAGATTAAACAAAACAAACAATAAACAAAGAAACAAACTCAGCATGTTCAATACCTGTACAGGTTCAAACCAGACAAAATTCCAACACTGAAAAAGTACAGTGGACCCAAAGTCCCACAACGTAATAAGAAGTAATTTGAAATCGATACCTGCTGGGAAAGGGAGAAAGTTTCTCCTGGGTCAAGGGATATGTTAGGATTGGTCCCATGTCTGGGAGTAGTTGGCCATAACAAGATGAATGCCATGAATTTTTTTGTCTTGCCTTGTTTTGGGCTTTATATATTTTTTTGAGGCGAAGGGGAAAAGAAGGAAAGAGAATGAAGTTAGGTAGTGAAGAAGTAGGGAGGATTATGGAGAATTTAGGATAGGACAGAGAGAGAGAGAGAGAGAGAGAGAGAGAGAGAGAGAGAGAGAGAGAGAGAGAGAGAGAGAGAGAGAGAGATTGATTTAGTGAAATCCCCATAGTTATTATTGGGTGTCAGGATTTGCCTCACAAACCACAGGGACACTGATCTCACACATGGATAGTTTGTTCAGCATTCAGCTCTGGACTGACTGATTACAGCCACAATGCAGACTAGGGAGCTGAGTCGTACTGCCTACCCCTGCTGCCGCCCCTGCTCCCCGCCCAGCTACAATCCTATAATGCTCTTAAGTCTATAATTCACAAACATATGTGGCAAGTTATTCCACCAATCAAGAGTTAGCAATAGGAGATTTACTTAGGAACATGTCTTTGTTGTACATTTATCATGTTCCCATTGGTTAGGGTATACAACTGTGGTAGGAGAATTGTCTTGTTTAACATTTATGTCTCAACTTTAAAACCAGGATGTGACTTACATATCTATGTCTCTTTCTGTCAAGTAGAGTGTCAGTTCTCGAAGTTCTTGGGAACTTAAATTTTCTTTGTCCTTTACTAAAAATGGAGATCTTTTTCTAAATAGGTGTGGGTGTCTCACTTGTGTTAGTGTACATCCCAGGGGAAGTTTATAAAGACAAATACCATGAAAACTCGCACACACATGCATATTGTTTCTGGGTACATGCTTATTGTAGCTAACTATACCAAGCAGTTCTAGTTCACTTGATTCTATTGTGATTGGCTTCCTAGAGCACTTAACCTAACAGATTATGTAGTCAACTTGGACATGAGAAAGGTTCCTAGTTACAACAGAAACAATATATGAGAAAGATTTCTTGTAATATTAGTAACAACACAAAATGGCAAGATAGACAGGTAACAGCTTGCTACCTAGAACTTAACATTCAATATATGCCTTAACAATTGTGATGTACCATATTCAAATATTGCAATATTGTATGTGTCCTATGTCTGTAAGATTCTAAATGAAAAAGTTTGTAAACTGTTTCATTAATGGAATTTATGTTCATTGCACGTTCAAATAATAACTTGGATACATCCCCTGTGCAAAATGTATTAAATGATTCAAATTATATTACTCTAAATATAATTAAGGAATGACAGCAATATGGAGATATATACAAATTGATATAACCTCACATTGTTCAGGCTAATCTGAGTAAAACACTGTAACTAGGTAAAATATATTTTATACATGTACAATCATGTTAGATTAATATCAAATATTGTTCATGCAGATATTTGGCATTATTTTATAATGCACACCTTAGTCTGCAGATCTTATGGCAGCTCGCTTCCAGAAAGTTAGATTCATGGATGACTGAACAGTCCTACTTCAGCTTATTTGAACATTATGCATACATAATGCCAAACCTCAGATATTATATATATATATATATATATATATATATATATATATATATATATGTATTGAACTTAAACTTTATTTGACCTCTACATATTGAAGACGAACTTTAGTTGGCCCCTATTCAAAACTTTGAACATCTCTGATGACATTAGGCAGTAAGAATTGCATCATATGAGAGTTAATACTAATCATAATATTAGTTTTATATTGGTGGAGATAGAGCAACTAGGGCTTAAATCCAGGTATTCCTGCATGTGGCCCAAGTGCTGTAATACATTGAAGCATCAAAATCCTACACCAAAGAAAGAAAAAGACCCATACTGTAAAGCAGTAAGTACTATGTGTACTCTCCTACCTGACCTTCAGCCCTTCCTTTCATCCCAGCATGTAGTTCATAAAGGTGATGAGGTGAGCGGACAGCATGTAGTGATTAGAATACAGACAAACAAGTCAACAGTGCTTTCCCACTAGCCATGCTTGTGACAAAAACATCTATCTTCCTTTCTGCACAGAACGTGATACATGCTGGGATGTCACGATTATTTCAAGAAGTCTTTACAGTGTGTGGTTCATAGAAACTTTGTTGTACACTCTTTTCTCTCTCTTCACACCCCGCTAAGACTTTGCCAGACTGAGGACACTACATAGAAGTGCTTCTAGAAAAGCAAATATGATATGCAAATTGAGAAGAATAGAAAGGTTAGTTGAATCTTAGGTGCTAAAGCTCCTAAGAGTTTCAGCAGCTCTTAAGTTCCTTGTTTTATGGCAAATATAATAGATATGACAAAGCTAAATGCCTTTTGTAAGTTGCTCTGTCCCATGGAAGATATGAACTATTTGGTAGCTGCTTTGATATTAAAGTTGCTATTTGCCACAATCCACACCTTTGTTAAACCAGTTGGATCATAATAATTGTCTATACAGAATAACCAAAATTAAATACATTCTTTGCACAAAATAAAACTGAAATCACTAAAATGGATAGGTTGTCCTGTCTTGTTTCTAGGACTTAATCTTTAGATCTTGCTCCTTACTCCCTATACCCTCGGGGAAATCACAGACTTAATTGCAGTAATTTATGTTGATGAAATGGGCCTCTGTGAATTACTAATTTCTGTATCACACTGTGCCATGTGTTCTTACATCACCCTTTTAAGATGGAACTACGTTATCCCAGGCTTTATTTCTTCCCTTCTAATATATAAATACAATCACCTGTCAAAAGGACCTGGCTAAGATGATTTCATTCATCTTTGTTCTTTCTCCTTGGTGAAACTACAGTCCCCTGGTGACAATCTAAAATCCCTTCACACTTCCTTACCTGTACATTGTGTTGTCACCAACAGCTTTTCTGTTTTGAATTAAAACTCTATTATTTTAATCACACTGATTCTTGATAGGATTCTCTAACTGATGAATTTACGTAAAATCCTTTGACTTCAATGTATTTATTTATAACCACTATTTTAACTTCTGAGCCCAGGTTTTTGCAAGGTTCATGCAGTATTAGTATAAAAACTGAAATGAGAGTAAAAATCGAAGGAACAATCTTCTTGTATCAAGCTAACATCCAGTTAATACCATGAATTTCTAGGTCCACTATACTGTATTTGAGAAACTATATTTTTAGGTTAAATTAAATATTTGTATATTATTTTTTACCATCCTTCCTTCTTGGGAAACTGTAAAATTGTCACTAGTCACAGCTAATAATGAGTATAAGACAATGGAGAAAACTGATGATGTTGTATTATATTTCCCTATGTGTCAGAACTGCATATAGAGCCTGTTGACTACTCTTCCTGCACTCAACTGTACTTGTCCATCAGATATCAAAAAGGTCCATTAGCACCACAATCACTTTGGCTTGTCCACATGTACACTTATAATATTAGTAAACAATAACTGACTGCCATAATGATCATTGCTGTGATCACTAACAACACAGACTATTTTTTCTATACCTTGAAGAACAGATAGATATACTTCAGACCGTTTATTATATAAATCAGCTAACAAAAAGAGAGTAAAGTCTCTGAAATTCTAGCTGAGCTCTGACTCAATCCTAAGCGGGTCCCCTTATGATCTTGAAAGGTAATAGTCTCATAACACTCTAGGGAGTTAGAGGTAAAGAGATTCTGTAGGTAAGTACAGAAGTGTTTGGCAGAAGTGAGAATATTTTCTTCTTTAGTGTGCTTTCTGATTTCATCTCTCCTTCTTAAGGATTTCTTTGTTTCTCACTTGCATAAGAACTTTTTGTAGCTCCAGGCTAGCTTGGAACTTGTCGCCTGGGTTTACTTTCATTTTCACCGACTTATTGCTTATTTTCATGGTAGGTGTCCAGCAGATTTGTAGTCTTCACATCTTTACAGTTATCTGCCCTTGATGCAGTGGCTGAATACAAGGGCATCTCCACAGAGCGAAATGAATAGATGGTGGGATGTATGGGTAAGCCTCTTGACAACTTTTCTCTCATTAGAATAAAGAACAAGAAGATGATCTGAGCTTGGCTAAGGCTTCTAAGTTAAACTCCAAATATGCTCAAAGTAAAGGTACAGTTGTAATTTTGCCTTAATTTCTCTCTAAGCTGTACAAGTGAAATCCTTTCCATGAATTCCACTACCAACCAGGAGGGGCCTTGACATCCTCTAGCCTGTCTATTGTAGAATCAGAAAATATGAAGCCACATTCTCTGATATTTTTTTCCTCATTTTTATATTCCAGTTCTGTACTCATATAGAAGAACACAATGTTTGATAATCCATAACCAAATAGGTAACAACTACTAATTTAGCACCCAGGTGAAGAGTCACTCCAGTGAAGGGACAAACTTCTTTGTCTTTACAGATAACTATGGCCTAGCTTGCCCTTTACAGGTTATAGTGTACCATGAACCTCAGTTTCAAAAGTTATTGACCACTAAGTTTTTCATCAATTATATTTTGTTATAAGCAATTATTATTTGGGATATTCATTTGCATAGCATGGACACATGTTAAGAGTTCAGGCTACATGTGAATGGATGCCATTGCACATTGATAGTATGCATCATTACATTGCTAACTGTTCTTTTGGGTTTTCTGACAATTTCCATTACTATACCTTTAAAAGCTAAGAAAATATAAAGCACCAGAATTTGGTATGTTGAGCATTCTTCAGTGTAAAAACCATAGTCACCTGATATTATACACAAGACTCTCTACTTTCTTTGTTTCTAGATGCTTAAAAAAATGCTGTAATTTTATTTCATTTTGCTTTGTTTTGTTCTGTTTTGTCTTGTTTTGTTTTGTGTAATCAGTGCTTGTTCCACTGTTTCTACTTTTAATAGGGACAATGACATGGAACTCCCAACTTCAACCTGTGCAAATGTCAAGCTGGTGCACCAGCCCCACCTAGAGGTCAAAAATATAGCTCTCACCTTTGTGCATAGAAGAATGTAAGAGTGTGGCGAAAATAATCTGCTTCCTATCATTTTACTTCTAATTTGTTTCCATAAAGGTATCACAGCATAATACAGGAACCACCTGTATTTACACATAGCACAGCAAGCGTAACTACAGTGTGTTGCTTGAGCATCGCCCCAGTGTTGTGTATCACCCAAAGAAACACCTCCCACATGTCAGAAAACGACCATGACCAGTACAGCAGCATGATTTTCTCTTTCCCTCTCCCTCTCCCTCTCCCTCACTCCCTCTTTCTCTCTCTCTTTCTCTCTCTCTTTCTCTCTCTCTCTCCCCACTCTTTCTTTCCTTCCATCCTTCCTTCCTTTTTTTCTTCCTTACTTTCTGACAAATTTTAAAATAAACACTACATGAATGTCTCTTTTCTTGGCATTCAGCAGATACTCCATTGCTCATTTTTACCTTATTAGTTCTCTGAGCAATCCACGGGACATGGAAATAGAATAGAGGATATATGTGAATCTTGCCAAATTTTTTTTTTCGAGACAGGATTTCTCTGTATAGCTCTGGCTGACATGGAATTCACTCTGTAGACCAGGTTGGCCTCGAACTCAGAAATCCGCCTGCCTCTGCCCCCAAGTGCTGGGATTAAAGGCGTGTGCCACCACTGCCCAGCTCTTGCCAAAATATTAACACATAATACTTTAATGTTACTTGCTACAAATAGAAAAATTTTCACCCAGGATGAGGAAATCATTCAATCAGTACTGAAACAAACTTCTTTTAATTATTTTAAAGATTATTACTCATATGTTTAAAAGTTCTTTATGTATTTAATGAATTGATTTCAAGACAAGATCTTATATAGCACCCCTGAACTTTCTGCCTTCCTCTTCTCAGTATTCCAAGATTTTGATGACTATTAACCTAAAGTATTGGTTAAGACATATAGATTTTTCTCATTCATTTATTTACTGAAACATTCTCATGTGCTCAAAGCTGTGAGAAGATTCCTCACTTGCGAGATGTGAGTCATTACTGCCCTACATAAAGGTATTTGAAAGATAATCAGAGGGATAAGCTTCATTCAGTATGGGAACGCAAGAAGTGTTGCTTTTATAAGAAAGTATCTTGAAGTATGAATAAAATTTGTCAAACTAAAAGTGTGGACAAGGCTATTCTGGGTAGAACAAAAATGCATATACATCTTTGTTCTTGAAAAAGAGTTAATGAGGTTGTGGTTATAAATATTCTCTGGTTAAACTGAAAATTGTTTTGTTTATTTCATTAACCACTGGGCTTAAGTCTAGATGCAAAAGTAAACATTTAATAAGAAATTTTAACTAACAAGTTGCATAGTTTTACATGTTTTAGTACAACAGGTTTAAAAGTGATATAAAGGAGAATTTGGAAAATGAAAGGCCATAATTTAAGTAGCTAATTCTGGAAAGTGATAAAAACATTGAACTGATGCACACTGACCAGGTACCCTCAAGGCACAGTACATAATGGTGAGCAAACAGCTTGATGTGCAATATGAAAAAAAGAAGAAATATTGAAATATCTCTGATGCTCTTAATTAGATTTATGAAGAGAGAAAAATATCACCCAACACATCACTACCTAGGGAAGAACATTTGTGAGGATTTTTATATATTTCCCTTACTATTTCACACAGGTGGATAATTATGCCCAATGAATATTAGGAAATAAATTTTGTGGATTCTAGAGTGCAACAAAAATAGATAATAAATGATTCAGACTATGCTATTCTTGTGTAGTGTGCTCTTTGGAAACTAGTGTAATTCCCGGGATACTGTTCTAGAGATGGAAGACAGGCCTCGTTTTAGCAACATTTTGTTGGACTGTTTTAACTCCATTTTTTTATTGAATATAATCTTCATTTACATTTCAAGTGGTAAAACCTTTCACAGTTTCCTCTCTCCACAAAACCCCCTAACTCCTCCTACCACTCTCTGCCTCCAAGGATATGCCCCTCCACCCAAACCACTCCCACCTCCCCCCTTCAGTTTTCCCTTGTTGGGGCATCTCTTTAGCCTTCACCTGACCAAGGACCAGTCCTCCCACTGACGCCCGACAAGGCATTCCTCTGCCACATTTTTGGCTGGAACCATGCGTACCCCTTGGTTGATGGTTTACTCCCTGGAAGTCCCTGGGAGTCCTGCGGCATCTGGGTGGCCAACATCGTTGTTCTTCCCATGGGGCTGTAAACCCATTCAGCTCCTCCTAATCATCCTCCAACTCCTCCATTGGGGACTCCACTCCTAGACCAATGGTAGGCTACTAGCATCTTTCTCTGCATGTATAAGGCTCTGGCAGGGCCCCTCCGAAGACAATTATGGCATGCTCCTTTTGATATGCGCTTCTTGTCTCTCATAGTAGTGTTGGGGTTTGGTGACTGTTTATAGGGTGAATCCCCATGTAGGGCAGTCTCTGGGTGGCCTTAACTTCAGTTCCTTCTCCACACTTTGCCTCCATTATAGCTCCTGTAAATGTATTGTTCCCTTTCTCAGAGGAACCCAAGCACCCCCACTTCAGTCCTCCACCTTCTTGAGCTTCCTGTGGTCTGTGAATTGTAACTTGATTTTGAGCTTTTGGGCTAACATCCACTTATCAATGAGTGCAAACCATGTGTGTTCTTTTGTGATTGGGTTACCTCAGGATGACACTTTCTAGTTCCATCCATTTGCCTAAGAATTTCATGAATTCATTGTTTTTAATAGCTGAATAGTACTCAATTGTGTATATATACCACAGTTTATGTATCCATTCCTCAGTTGAAGGACATCTGGGTTCTTTCCAGTTTCTGGCTATTATGAATAAGGCTGCTATGAACATAGCGGAGCATGTGTCTTTATTACATGTAGGAGCATCTTCTGGGTATAAACCCAGGAGTTGTACAGCTGGGTCCTCAAGTAGTACTGTAGTACTATGTTTAATTTTCTGAGGAATCTCCAAACTGATTTCCAGAGTGGTTTTACCAGCTTGCAATCCTACCAACAATAGAGAAGTGTTCCTCTTTCCCCACATCCTCTCCAGCATCTGCTGTCCCCTGAGTTTTTCATCTTAGCCATTCTGACCAGTGTGAGGTGGGATCTCAGTGTTGTTTTGATTTGCATTTCCCTGATAACTAAGGATGCTGAACATTTCTTTAGGTGTTTCAGAGCCATTTGAGTTTCCTCATTTGAGAATTCCCTGTTTAGCTCTGTACCCCATTTTCAATAGGGTTATTTGACTCTTTTGAGCCTAACTTCTTGAGTTCTTTATATACATTGGATACTAGCCCACTATTGGATGTAGGATAGGGAAAGATATTTTTAAAATAAATATATAACTGGGCATGATGTTAAGCACCACTTTCCAGGAATTGGGAACGAGAGGTATTCAGATATCTCTGAGTTCTGGCCAGCCTGATCTACATAACGAGTCCATGCCAGACATGAATAAACATTGAGAACCTGTCTCAACATTAAAAATATTTAAAAAAAATATAAAAAGGGAATCAAAGATAAAATTCCATGGTCGAGTGTTTCAGTAGCACATAAGAGGCCATTGGTTCATTTCCAAGTATCACAAATATGAAAATATCCATTAGGCTTCTGTTCATTTTAAACATATTTATTAAGAATATATCATTTGCTATGCATTATTCTCAATTCATAAAATACAATTCGCTATAATATAAATATTATCACTTGAACATTCTCTGAAATGCTTGTCATATGGCCTTCTTGAAATCTTCTGTGTATGCCTTTGTTTCACATTCTTGCTTTGAGCTATCCACTCCTCAGTTTTCACAGAGATCTGAGCTTCAAGGTATACTCAAATCATAACCTTCCTATTTTCCTGATTTTTGGAGGCTTCATGTGATTAATGAGAAGCACAACAATATATAGATCAAGGCACTGACACATGGACCAATGGGATATATGAACACAGTGAAGGACCATTTCTGCATAGCAAAGGCATCTTGTGTGCTTAAGAGACTGTTACTTGTATTCTAATTCAGTTAGCATAAAATGTTTGCAACATATTTCTAATCTCTAAATCTGATTCTTAAGAAATATAATGCATTTAGACTTATGTAAAAATATGATGACAATGTCACCTGTCACTAGATTCTGCAGCTTTTCTATGAAGCTGTGTAGATGCCACGTGGATGTTCTTGGAGAACTCATTGCCTCCTTATTGTTTGTATTTAACTAAAAGATGAATAAGAAAATTCATCTTATTAGCCTTGGTTTTTGTGGTTTAGATAATAAGATAATTTTAATATTTTTCTCTGTATAATAGAAACAAGTGTCCCATCAATTTTATACTGAATCCAGGTTGTCCCCAGACACTTTCTGCTTAATTTCAACAACTCTCTTAGTAAGCTTTGTTATCATATGACCAGGAATTCAATTCTGAGTAACCTTAATTCTTTTGAAATTCTCTATGTGTTTTATTTAAATTATCTTTTTTTTTCACTTAAATAATATAATTAATTTTTCAAACTTAAAATAAGGGTATCTCAACATTTTTTTGTTTTATTATAATTTTTCTTTTTATTTAAGTGAAAGAAAAATAACTCACATATTTTTTAACTCTCCTCACAATTGGAAAACTGATTCCTGACGTGTCCCTGCTTGGAATCGAGGATGAGAGGAATACTAGGAGTCAGATTGCAGGACATACAGATGCCCATGATCATATCTATGTAGGAGTACTATTTCCATTCTCCCTGGTATGCCACGCTATTCTCCTCCTGCCACACTACCTCTGAAAGCCCAGCATTTTTTACTATCTTTTCTATTTCACCAGTACACAAAATCTTGTGTCCAAGGTCAAACTACTTTGTTGACAGTAGAGATATTCGTGTTCTCATTCTGCATACACAGTGATATTTCTAAAGATTTCAATGAATGCTCTACCGTAATGATGAGGAACACAAGGCCAAGTTCATCTTTCCTTTGTTAAGCTGGGCATCAAGTGAAATTGTAAAACTGGGAAACAAAGACATTCTAATATTTTTGAAAAGGGAATCAATAGACAATTTGCCTACTTTTCTTTTCTTTTTATTATTATTGAAAGTTTCATGCAATATTTGACCATATTCTTTACTTCTCCCTATGCACTTATTAACTTCATGCTTTCTCTCTCCCTCCCTTCTCTCTCTCTCTCTCTCTCTCTCTCTCTCTCTCTCTCTCTCTCCCTCTTTCTCTAAATGAAATGTTAAAGTTTAAACAAACAGAAGACAATAAACAAAACACATAGAATTCCATTTGTTTGCCAAATACTCCTGGGTATCAGGGTACCTGAAAATTTAGTTGATTGGCCTAGTGTTATCCCACTGAAGAAAATTTATATTTCTTTTTCAAGAAGGTATCAATTGTGTTGACTAGGGATATGATTTTATGTCTACTTGCCCTTCTCAAAGCTGAGACTTCATCTGGCTTGAAACCTTGGTGGTTTTACACACATTATCATAGCCTCTGTGAGTTCATATATTTATCAGTGCTATTGTGTATGGAGGACCCTGATTCCTTGTAGTCATCTACTAGTTGCTTATCACAACCTCTGTCTTCTCTTCTACATCACTGGCTGTGAGGGAGTGGTGATTTGTATGAGGACATATCATTTAGAATTGTGTGTTCCAACATCTATCACACTCTGCCCATTTTCTAGTTGTGTGCCTTGTATTAGTTCCCATCTACTACAAGAAGGATTTCTTTATTGTGTGTTGAGAAAGATACTAGTCTTTGGGTATACCAGTATCTCATTTGGAGTCATTTCAATAATGTGCTTCTTTAGCAAACTAACAATAGCAGGCTTTTCCCTAGGCCCATAATCTCTCTAGTCTCTGATTCCTTGGAATTTTAGAGTGCTAGCCATGGGTCCCAATTAGAAAGTGTTTGGTTACTTCCATAAAATTTGTGCCACTGTTGCACTAATATATCTTATGGACAAGCTACTATTTTAGGTCACAAGGTTTGTAACTGGGTGATATTTATAATTTCCTTTCTTTACAATAATGTTTATAGTTCTTTCTACTATGAGGACACAAGCCAATGAGGAGTGAAATTTCTAGATGGGTATGAGCTCATTTTTTTTTTTCTGTTTTCAATGATGTAAGTGCTGTCCCCTATATAAACATAGTAATTGTGCAGGTTTGGTCTCCATGTAGATCCCCTAACAATTGGAGCAGGGGTTGACTCTGATTCAGGTTGTTTACTGCTTTTAGATACATTTTCTCTAACTGTGCTGCCTTGTCTGACTCAATGGGAAAGGATGCACTTAGTCCTGATAAGACTTGATGTGTCAGGGTGTGTTGTTCAGGGGTTGGGAAATTCCAGAGGAGAGGAGAGGGGATGATAGAAGGCAGTGAGAGTGTGGGAATCGGCAAGGAGGGAAGGGGGCTGCAATAAGAATGTAAAGTGAATGAATGAATGAATGAATAAATAAATAAATAAATACTGTCATTGTCAGCAATAGGGTGTTATCAGATTTTGGAGAACAGCCAAAAACTTAGTCAATTGTCTGTGATGTTTAGGAGAGGTTATAGGATCCCTTTGACCAACAACTCAAAAAGATGTGACCCATTCCTGGTAATGGAGATTTGATTTTGTGTGTGTGTGTGTGTGTGTGTGTGTGTGTGTGTGTGTGTGTGTGTGATAAGGTGTCTCATTAAAGTGTTCTCTTCACTATTATATAGTATCTCCATTTAAGTACCTTTCACAAATTTATGTATTTTAGAAATTCCTATAGAATTAGATGTAGTTTTTTAAATATCTGTTATATTTGTTATCTATCCCCATATTACATTCTCTATTCTGCCCTCACATACCTCTTCCTATTTAAGCTTTCTAATCTAACTTCCCATGTGTAGATTCATGATACTTTATTCTATCTCCCATATATTTGGAGATTCGATCCTCTCCCATGCTTCCATACTAAATATCTAATTTATATTGTTATTTGGATTAAAACACATATCTAAAGCTTAATATAAGATCAAAATTAGAGAAAAATGAAATATTTGTCTTTTTCATTCTGGATGGCATCTCTCAGGATGAGATTTTTCTAGCTCCATCTAGTTACCTTCAAATACATAATTTCATTTTAAAAACAGTTGAATTCTATTCCATTGTGTAAATGTAATACATTTCATTTTCCTTTCATTATTTGGTGGATGATTAGGGTGTTTCCAATTTCTGGCTATTATGAATAGAGCAGTAGCAAAAGTGTAAAAAGTTGCTTTGTAGTAGGATGTATGGACCTTTTGGGATATGCCAAAGACTGGTATACCTTGATCTTGTGGGAGACTGAGTCTCAACTTTTTGAGAAATCTTCACACTGATTTCAACAGTCATTTTCCTATTTTTCACTACTACCAAGAGTAAGTATGTGTTCCACTTTCTTCACATCTTTACCAATATCTGTCATAATTTATTTTGTTAATCTTGGCACTCCTTTTTCTAGTAAGATGAAACTTCAAAGTAGTTTTAATTTGCATTTTCCTCATGTCTAAGTATATTGAAAATTTTTAAAGTTTGCTCTGACATTTGAGATTTATCTTTAGAGAAATCTCTCTTTTCTTCTCTACCTTCTCTACTCACTCTAATTGGATAATTTAATTGTTTTTTTGATATTCTGTTTTTTGCATATATATTCTGGATACATTACCTTCTATCAGATACAATTTTCTCTAGATTGACTCTTTATCATTTACTTCTCAGAGAAAAAATTTAGAATCAAACTCAAGATTACAATTCTCTGATGTAAGATTATTCAAAATGATTAGGCAGGTGTCTTTTCCTTACATCATGGCCCCTCTTGTTAATTCCAACTAAAGCACATGTTTGGTCAATTCAGTGTACTTCCTGGGTTCATTATGCTAATACATAACACAGAAAATAAAATGTTTATGTTTTAAACTTGGGTAATTAACAACTATAAATAGACTATATATTTACAATACCATTTTTTTGAAGAAAAGTCTAGTAATATGAATTAATAAATCTGGAAAAAAATATTGAGCAATGGTACCCAGGACTGCTATTTGGCAAAAGAGACAGTAATAATGCTCAACTTTCAAATCAACAAACGCAAATCCCCCTGCAGTTCAGCAAATCATTCCAATTACCCATAACACTTTGAATTTGGAGGTTCTATGGAGGTTATAATTATATCTCTACTTTTAAAACCATATCATTATCCATTCAGTTAATGGTATACTGCTTTGATAAAGATCATAATATCCCCAAGTGCACACTGAAATTGTTAAGCACAATAATTTATGCTAATTACCTATAGAGTTAATATATTTAAGTATGTTTAATTGCACTGAAGAACTTAGTTTGTTGCAGCCCATGCAATTATTTTTAATTATGAAAACACATATTTCAAGATTTATTTCAACCTATTACACTGCTAGTTAATATTGCTTCATTGCTTACTTCATGTTCCTCAAAACAGAGAAAACAATATTATCCCAAAATACCTCTCATTTTTGAAAACTTTATGCATTTTTTAGTGTTAGTGTTCTTGTACATTTCAAAATTTTCAAATGTATATATGGGTCTCATACATCTTACTTAAATACAACAAGGAAAAATGGAAGGAAAGATAATTTAAAGATGTAATAATATTTATCACTTAGAGGAATATTGGTACAATAAAAAAGGGTATCATCTATGGTAAAAATTTTATGACTAAAATTTTAATCATATATTGTATGTATAAGTTATTAAAACTTTAAAGTAAATGTGAGTATGCTGATTCACATGATATTGGCTTCTGTGTTTGCCTATGATTTCTGTGGAAAAATGATTTAACAAAGAATATTTAAGTATCGATAGCAATCATGATGCCAACAAAACTAAGAATTTCCCTCTTAGGAAAAATACTCTTTAATTTGGTACTATATAGTCATGTTGTATTATAGACTATATTAATGTCTCATATATGTATATATATATATGTATATACATACAGAAGCATATTAGTCTAATACATTTCAATAATAACATTGAAGTACTAACAGTGAATATACATGTCCATTTTGATTACCAAAAATTATTGCATTTCTATGCTATATGTCAACCAAACCTTGAGGTTATTAATCTTTAATACATATCAAAAATATTATATGACATGAGTGTATTACTTAACAAAGATAAAAATAAATGCTATCTTCCTAATAAATATTTTGTTCTAATCATAACTGCCCTTGTGTTTGTTAGTAAACAAATTTCCAAATTCATAGTGATTGTTGTTGTTCTTTTAATGTAGCAGACAATGTATATTCTAATCAAAGTGATTAATATCTACATGTGTTTATATGTCTTATGTCATTAGATACTATATAAATGATAAAAATATAAAATCACATACAATGTATTTTATAGTTTTCCAAATTTAGTTCTATTTGTTATTGACTGATTTATGACAATATTTTACTCACAGTTCATCACACTTTTCAAAGGAAAATTTTTGTAAACTCTAACTAATCAAATGCAAAGTTTTGTGTTTTAAAGTAGGATTTTAAAACCTTATAATTTGTTCATTTATAAATGAAATTATAATAATCCAAAAGTGGATATTATAATAATAAATGATACAGATAACATAGTATTTGTGTTTTATCTAGATCCTCATCAAGGTTTAACCTTGTTAAATCATTACTAGTTTTTCAGTGCATAAGGATGGTTTTTTGTGTGAGGAGTTTCTGGAAAAATATATAATATTCTGAAGAAGATAAATTATTACATTCTTTTAAACCTCTATTTGATCACTCTCTTCAGTACTGTTTTCTATTTGTGGGTTTTGTTTTTATTTTTGCATGGTAAATACTTTTTAATATATATATATTAGATTTTGGTGGGAACATATAAATCACAAATATATTTATATCATTTTATCCCCCTCATGCCTCCATTTCTCACATGCCTCCATTCCTCAAATTTATATCCTATCATATATATGTATTTTTGTATATATATATACATATATATTTCATATCATATACCATATATATGGTTATGGATACATATATAGCTATATTCTTAATATATACATTAATGTTGCTAGAATGTATATGTATAAAGTGAAGTCCATATGGGTAATGACAAGTGTGTCCTTTTAGAAGACTGATTACCCTCTTTTAGAAGTCATTATTTGCCCATATCTTTTCATCTAGACATGAGGACTTGTGAGATTTCTCCCATCCTTAATGAGCCTTTTGATACTTAATGGGACTTCTAGTGGTGACTTCATTGCAATAGTCTTGCATACTCAAGCATATTATGTCAATTTGATGAGTTCAATATTCTATCATATGTAGATTATACTATCTCATAGGAGAGGTCCTGGTCATATGGCTCTCATAATATTTTTATTCATTTGTCATGAATTCCCTTAGTCTTAGGTATAGAGGTTGTGTGATAGATTTATTATTTGGGGGATGTATTCCACGGTCAGTTTTTCTCTGTCTCTTGATCAGCTGTGAATTTCTGTGATGGTATCTTTTATATATGATGAGAACTACACTTCGCAGGGATGGCAAGACAAACTTCTAAATGCAGCTAGGAACATGGCTATAGCAAATTATCCTCCAGAGTCCATAACCTCACCTTCCATATGTAGCTGGTTAGATGTACTGTATAACACATGGATTCTTTGATATTATGTAAGCTGTAAGTTCAATTATATGACATTTGTTAACCCCTAGATGTAAGAGAAACTTTTAAATCTTTGGGTATATCCTACTGTTTTGGTTCATAGGCTTTAAAGATGGATAGGACCTTTAATTTATTGTTCTATGGAAGCTTTTATAGCACCATTTTTCATATTATAAATGATGGTCCTTGGAGAAGATGCTTCTAGGTCAGATCTAACTTTGGCCTTCCAAGTCTGCTGCCCTCAGGAATAGGTTATTACCTTCAAGTACTGAGTGGCAACATAGGGCAATGAAATAGGCCATGGTGTTTTAGACCCATGTGATGAAAGATTTGACTAGAGGTTTCCCATGCTTGACATTGGGATTTTTTATTTTGTTAAATAGTATTTGGATCATATGAAGAGCATTATCATACATTATGTACCTTCATTTCAGTCACTTACATCAGTATGATCACACACATATATGTTATGTATTATTTTAAGTAGCATAAAGTTTACTTGGCTTTTTGTTTTTTATTTTTATTTTTTGTTTATTTTATTTTCTATATTCTTTATTTACATTCCAAATGATTTCCTCTTTCCCAGTTCCCCCCTCCCCAAAAGTCCCATAAGTCCTCTTCCCTCCCCCTGTTCCCCATTTAACCCCCTCCCGCTTTCCTGTCCTGGTATTCCCCTACACTGCTGCATTGAGTCTTTCCAGGACCAGGGACCTCTCCTTACTTCTTCTTTGGAGTCAATTGATAGGTGAATTGTGTTTTGGTATTATGAGTTTCTGGGCTAATATCCACTTATCAATGACTTCATACCATGTGTGTTCTTTTGTGATTTGGTTACCTCATTTAGTATGATATTTTCCAGTTCCAACATTTGCCTAAGAATTTCATGAATTCATTGTTTTTAATAGATGTGTAGTATTCCATTGTGAAAATATACCTACTTGACTTTTTCAAACATCTTTAGTGTTATTTAATTCTATCTCATCTTCCCCTTCAGTGTTGTCCTCATAACCCAATTCTCAGATAGAGCCCCTCCTTGCTTTTTTTTTTTTAAATTTTTTTTAACCATTTCCCCTTTCATAGTACCTGTGTCCTACTATCTTGCTTTCTAATCCATACTCTGCACATGGTCTCTTTTTAGTTTCTCGGTTTCTATTGTTACTCCAGATTATATACTCGCATCTAAAGATTCACAGTTAGAATCCACAAATAAAGAACCTGTGGTATTGGTCTCCCATATTCTTGATTTCAACTTTCTGTACAAAATTTTCTATGTCTATCCATTTTATAAAAATTTGTCGGTCTCTTTCTTTTAATATATGGATAGTACTGCATAGTTAAAAGCATCTAGGTGGCTCATTCTCTATAGAATATATTCTCTATAGAATAATGTTGCAATGGACATGATTGAAAACATATCTGTGAAATAGGATGCAAAATCTTTTGGATATATGCCAAAGCATGCCATAGCTGCATCTTACCATAGATTCTTATTTATCATTTTGTTAATTCACAATATTTATCAGTTGCAGAGATGACTCAGTAGTTAAGCCAACCTGATGATCTAGAAGAGGTGTGGATTTCAAGTGCCCATATGTGTCTCACAACCATGAGTAACTTCAGGGATAATGATTCTATCTCTGGCCTTTGTAAGGCCCAACCATGAAAAAGGTGCACATACATGCATTTAATATGCTCTTTTGCTATACTAGTGATTTTGAAGTGAGCTGCATCACAGCCTGTATATTTCTAACCATGTTCTATCTTTCTTATCCAAGTCATTAACAGTATAGTGGGAGCTGTGGACGCTACCAAATCTTCAATGGATTATTATTGTGTCTGAGTCTGTTTAATCAATAGTTCTGTCAGTAGTTCATCTTGGAAATATGTTTCTCATTTTACCACACAATTATCTACCCTTTCTTAATACAGCTAAGCACTCAACACTGACCTCTGTTTAAGCAAAGACAATTTAGTTACTTCATGGACCTTTGATAAGCTAAGAAACATTTAAATTTTATTCTTTTCCATTTTCAATATACTATACCTGAGTGCTTTGTACATATTTAATATTTAGGAATTAATTTGAAACATTCTTATTCCTACTGTCATAAAATAGTCTAAGGATGTTGTACTAACTAATTGTATAACAATCATTAGGCACAAATCCCTGCTTTACACACTTTACGTGTATTAGTAATTTCAATCTTTACAATCCCATTTTGTGGGCATTTATCCCATTACCTTTGAGAAGTACCTAGAGAATCTCTAAGACTTCCAAAAAATATTAACAAAATTGTAAATTTAGAATATGGGACTCATGAATTTTTTGTACACAATTTCATTGTTTCTAATGAAGACACGTATCTAAGAAATTTTCATTTCCTTTGGTAAAGAGTACTTAAAATTATAGTTTTTTTTTTACTAAATCAATTCAAACCCAGGAAGTCCAAAGATCAGACACCATGAATTAAGGCTTTGCTAAATGGGTGCTATAGTACAGGAATCTTAATGTGAATCATGAGGCCTGCAGAAAAGCACTCTGCACCTCTATCCTGTTATCGTATTTCTCTTCTCTCTTAATTTTTTATGTATTTCTTTTATTATTCTGAAAATGCAAATGTTACAATATAGTATTATATTAATATTTTTCTAAACAAATGTAAGCTGCCTAAATCTTGATGGCATTTATTATAGAATTTTAAACTTTCATTTTTGTTTTATTTGTATGGGTATTTGCCTTTATGTAACTCTGCACAGGGCCTGTGAGAGCAAGAAAAGTGTCAGGTATCACCAGTTGTAGTTAAACTCTTGTGAGCTCCATGTAAGTGAAAAGAATTAAACCCTGATCCTCTAGAGAAGCCAAGTCTTTTTAATGCAGTATCTCTCCAGTTCAAATTGATTTTTAATCTGTTCTTTTAAAATCATTTTTCTCTCATACAATATATTCTGACCACAGATTCATCTCCCTCCCTTCCTCCCAGACCCTGTCCCAACCTCTTCTTTCTCCCTGAGATCCACTCATCCATTTCCCTTCAGAAAAATAAAAGATGTCCTCCCAGATATATTAGATAAACCTGGCATAAAAAATTACAAAAAGAATAGGCAAAAACCCTCAAATCAAGTCTTCATGAGACAATTCAGTAATAAAAGGATCCCAAGTGTAGGCAAAGGAAACAGAGACATCTATTTCCACCATTAGCAATTCCACAATAACACCACCAACAAAAGCACAACATATATGCAAAGGACCTAATGCTGACCAACTCGGGTGCCTTGGTTTCTGCTTGAATCTCTGAAAACCCTATGAGTCCAGCTCAGTTGATTCCATAGGCCATGATCTCCTGAAGTTTTCAAACCTTCTAATTTTTATAATCCTTCTTCCTCCTATTCCACAGGATTTCCAGAGCTCTGCCCAATGTTTATTAATGAGTCTCTGTCTCTGTTTCCATCAGTTGGATGAAGCCTCTCTGCTGACGAATGGACTAGCCTCTGATCTATGAGTAAAGCAGAATATCATTATGATGTTTGTTTGGCTTTTGCCCACTTGTGTTTGGTTCCGTCCTAGGTCTCTGGGCTGTCCAGTCTCTAGTTTCTAGCCATCCAGGCAGTGATTGACATGGCCGATGTGTAGGCCTCAAGTTAAACCAATTATTGCTTGGCCACTCTCACAAGTTCTGGTGCCTTTTTAACCAAGCACGTCTTTCAGGCAGGAGAAATTTTAGATTAAAGGTCTAAGATTTTGTGACTTGTTTGGCATCCTAGGACCACCACTGGAACCCTTTGATCTGAGAGGTTCAAAATATTATCTCAAATTTTATTGATAACATCTCATTTTAAGTAAGACTGAAAACATCCTGAAGACTGACCCTCTGGCAGATTCCTACTAATTTGTTTAATTTCAAATTATTAGTGTGTGTGTGTGTATGTGTGTGTGTGTGTATGTGTGTTTGTGTGTCTGTGTGTGTGTATGTGTGTGTATGTGTGTGTGTATGTTGGGTGGTGTTCTGTGAAATATAAGAATGGACACACCAAATGATTGTTCATCATATGTTAGGTAATTTTATATTTTCTATGTTATAAAATAGTGGTGAATTTTACATGATATCTTGGCACAAATAGTATCTATAAACAGTAAGATGGCACAGTTGAAGGAGAAGCTTGCCACATTAGCTTGACAACCTAAGTTCTATCTCTGGAAACCTTGGAAAGGTGACAGATGAAAACTAGTTCCTGAAGTGTATTTCTGATCCCTATATATGTCACACACATTATACATATGTACACCATGATAAAAACAATATCTATGTGATGACATAAGAATATCACTAGAGCTTTTGTTCATATCCTCCTTTCTTTCAAATCCGTGAAGACCTTGTTGAGAATAAAGAAGACTATTATACTGTAGAAGACAGGAGTTCCTGGAATTTTAAAATGGACACATTAGATTGATGCAAACACAGCATCAGTTAATATTGATGACTAGAGTGCTGTTAGGAAGTGGAGTAAACAATATTTGGGATGCAGTGGCTAAGGAAGGAAAAGCAGTAGGTTTTGTCATTGGTGGCTCAATAATGTGAGGCATTGCTCAATGCTTACCACAGAGTTTGCGACTTTCTACAAGACCCAGGGCTTCCTTGACAACATCAACATGACCACAGATCTACTTCCAAATCTGACATAAAGGAAATGGCAATTTTTAGTACAATGTCATAATATAACAGAGGATGTTGGAGGTCAGTATTTCAAAGGAGATTGTTTTAATATTTCACATTCAGAAAATCTATCTGATAAACTTCTTGAAATTATATCATATAATTCTAAAAGTTTTGTTAAAGGAAAATTATCATATATACTATGCCTTGCATGTATGAACTGTGAAATATATCATTTTTGGATGACTATTCTCGGCTGTAACTTGTTGACTACCTGTCATCTTTTATATCAGTCTTTACATATAACAGAAGCTGTCTAAATATACTGTGCCATTTAAGTCTCAGTACTAAGGATATTATAGAACAGAAGTAGTGATAGCAGTATTAATATAGATTTCCCTGGATAAATTCCTTCATGAAACATTGTTAATCCTGTGCTGAATTTAAGACTCTTGAATAATATGGGGCTTACATATAGTGACTAGCAAGAGTGATAAATAACAATTTTTGCCACTGGGTGATCATATATTAAAAGACTGAGAGGTTATACCAAACATTTCTAAATGCATGAACAAGCAATATATTCATTTAGACATTTACTTAATATTATACACAAAAATAAAAAAGTATAAATAGATATAGTCACACATATATTACTCTTATTTTTGTGGTCCATATTTGATTAATTTAATTTTGCATCATGAGACAATTGTCTATTTAATATGCTGTGCCTTTGCTGCTCTGTCTGCTAAGATGAAGTAAACTGTCTACTCAAATAGCAATAAATCATGTTAATTCAGCCTAAGTCAAACATGTTGTGGAATACAGGATCTCAGAAGAATAGGAATAACAATGATATAAATAAATTATTGATTGGAAGGAATGCTGCATTGTTATACCCTTAGTCGACACATATGCCCAGGGATGATGCCATGTTTGTAAGTCAAGAGAGTACTAGTGTAATAATAATAATAATAATAATAATAATAATAATAATAATAATAATAATAATAATAATAAATTATTTATAAGAAAGGAATGTAAAGTAACTTCATGTGTTTGATCTTTAACATACTCCATTCTTAAAGATTCTGTGAGCACAACTCAATTAATATCTAAAATGAGATAAAAATGGAATGCTAGCCAGAGGTTGATAAGATAAAAACAGTTTGCCTTGGAACATAAGCAGAGGCAATGGACTGGTGAAATAAGAGCTCACCTTAATAGGTCCTCTTCCCACAATATTCTACTCCCAAAATAACAGTTAATGAAATGCAAATGGCCTACCAATACCTCCTCAATACATTAATATCTTCACATTAGTATGTTTCTAAACTTAGACTTGTACAAGTCATTCCTCATATATTACTGATCTAGGTATGCAGGTCTCCATTGAATTCCCACCCATGCTGACCAAAATAATGGATTTCAGTTTACTATGTTTCCTTGCATTTACTTGAGTTGTCAAATATTTTACTCTTCAAAATTTGTAAGAAAAATAATAAAGAAGATAAAACAGGTTAAGTATTTCTTGTGCAAATGTGAAACAATGGAGTACTATTCAGCTATAAAAACAATGACTACATGAAATTCTCAGGCAAATGGATGGAAGTAGAAAATATCATCCTGAGTGAGGTAACCCAGTGGCAAAAGAACCCACATGATATGCACTCACTGATAAGTGGATATTAGCCCAAAAGCTCAGCATACCCAAGAAACAATTCACAGACCATATGAAGCTCAAAAAGAAGGAAGACCAAAATGTGAATGCTTCAGTCCTTCTTAGAAGGGGGAACAAAATACTCACTGGAGGAAATAAAGGGACAAAGAGAGGAACAGGGACTAAAGGAAAGGCCATCCAGGCACTTCTCCACCTGAGGATCCATCCCATATGCAGCCACCAAACTCAGTCACTATTGTTGATTCCAAGAAGTGCTTGCTGACAGGAGTCTGATATGGGTGTCTCCTGAGAGGCTCTGCCAGAGCCTTACTGATTCAGATGAGGATGCTTGTGGCTAACCATTGGAATGAGCACAGGGACCCCAATGGAGAAGTTAGAGGAAGGACTGTAGGAGCTGAAGGGGTTTGTAACCCTATAGGAAGAACAGCAAAATCAACCAACCAGACTCTCCAGAGCTCCGGGGACTAAACTACCAACCAAAGAGTATACATATGGAGGGGCCCATGGCTCCAGCTGCATTTGTAGCAGAGGATGGCACTTTTTTGACATCAAGAAGAGGAGAAGCCCTTGGTCCTGTGAAGTCTTTTTTCCCCAGTGTAGGGGAATGCCAAGGTGTTGAGTTAGGAGTGGGTGGGTGGAAGTGGGAGCATCTTCATTGAAGCAGGGGAAGGGGGAGGGGGATGGAAGAATGGGGAAAGGGGATAACATTTGAAATGTAAATACAAAAAATATCCAATAAAATATTTTTGTTAAAGTTAGAAAAACTATTTTAAAAATTCTTGTTATCACAAAGATGTTAGAATTCAAAATATAGGAGGCACTGGCATCTCTTAACCTGCTGTTATTTCTTGGATAAATTATGCCTTTTGATCCTAGTCTATAAAGTTAAAAGCCAAGAGTACCAGCTCAGATTGAATGCAATTCAGCTATTCAGCATCCAGTAATCACTTCATGGCTCTCACACAAATGTTTTCTTCTTAGTGGTGAATAAGTGGTTCTGTTTGAAGAAATCCATCCCCATTTTTATAGAGAAAGTTGCTGTGTGGCTCTTAATCTCCATTAAAGTGTAATTGGGCACTAAAAGAAACAGATTGGTATTGTTGACCGTGTGATAGGAGCTGCATAGAGCCAGGAAAAGACATGATCCATTGATTTTAATCATGTTCAATACTCAGCATTCACAAAAATGAAGGACCACAGTAATTTAGCCAATCATACATAGCAGAAGATTCAAACTAATTTGCAATGGAGTTGGTAATGCTTCTTTTTCCTTTAAATCATTTATCACAACTATCTTTAATGCATAATGTCTCATATATAGAAATTTAGAACTGTAAAATGAATATGTGTTTATATCTAGTGACTTATTTCTTTGTCATCAGCTTAAAGCATAAGTCTGTCTCTATGTATCCATATTGAAATGTCAGAAATGAGTCTTTTCTCTTCAAGATTATATCCATCTCTTTTATACTTCTTATAGAACTATATACTTTTTACATATCAGTTGTCAGTCTATCTCATTAACCCAAGAGATCATAATACTTGTTCAATTAGCCTATACAATCTACAAGGCTGAATGCCCCACTGCCCTGGTCACCACTGAATCTCAGCATATGCACTATCATGGAGGATCATCCTAAATATACAATAACAACAATTATAATTAACAAGTATATGAATGAGTGAGCACATAGATGATTCTGAATTAATCTGAGATATCACTGATTGTTTTATTGTACTTTCGTGGACAGCTTGATCACTAGAGATTTTCTTGGCAAGTTCCTGTACTTAAGACTAGGCAAATTGCTTATATTTTACCACCTCTATTCATCATAATAACACATTTTGTGGTGTAATTATTAGTAAGCAAATTGAGCCATAGAAAATTGAAATAACCACCGGTAGTTATGGCACATAGAATAATGTAATGCAAGTTGAGGCAGTATTCTAGAAAACAGAACTTAGCGTATGGTTCTATGGGGAACAACAAATATATTTTACCTATTAACAGAACATTTTAATTACAACATTTTGTTTCATTCTCTCTACTTGGTTGCCTTTTCTATTCAAAATTCAATTTGCCCCATAAGCTAACTTAATTTGTCCCCTTCTTTCCCAGGTACTGCTAATACCTGTCTTTACATTATGTAAAATAAAAGGGTCTGAATGCTGAGCTGCATTGTGGCAGATTTGATTTAGTCTAATCTAAATCATACCCTGTTTTTCTTTCTTTCATTGTCTTTATTATAATAAAGATATATGAGAATGTTCTCAGTCAGGCAGCCCACTTAGAAGTATCCCATAAGTAACACAGAGATCTTCACTATATCAAAATGTACTAAGTAAAGGATTTGGATAACCTCTTATCCAATAAAGACTATAAAAAAGGGGCAATAAATGCAAGAGAAGCTCACAAAATCAGCAATTAGAAATTGCATATTAAACTCATAAAAACTATAGACTATAATAATTATCTGTGAAAATGTTGGTAAACTACAATTCTCACATATCACTCATGGGATTATAAATGATTTTCCCTTGTTGTGAAAGAAACTGTCATTTAGTGTAAATGTTAATTAATTACAAGGTTATCATTTGACTTGTAAATTTCAAGTCTAGGTATATACTCCCTGCAAGTGAAAATAAATGTCCAAAAAACATGTCCACACATGGTTATAACAGTGCTTCATTCATTTCTGTGCCTTAGAGAGACAACTTTCCCTTCCTTTTCTGATTTCTAGAAGTTGACTTCTGCCTTCAGCTCATGACCTCTCATCATATAAAAGCCATCCAACCATGATCTGTTGGTCTCTCATAGTCAAGTCACTGGGATTTTTTTCTTACTCTTTCTCTTCTCTTTCCAATTTGTAAGGACCCTAATAAATTTGTAGATAATTGGGTAATTGAGAATAATTGCCAGTGCTCAAGACCAGCTGGTTAACAATATTAACTCCTGCAACCTTAATTTTCATTAGCCACATAACATAAGGTATTCAATCTACTAATTCTGGAAATTAGGATGTGAACATCTTTGGAAAGAAATTATTCTGCACAGCATATTGGACATTATTTTGTTACTGTAATTTCTAATTGTTTATTTTGAAGTTTACATAACTCAACATGTATTACAAGCTAAAAATAATTTTTAAATTTTGTGTGTTTAAGTAGTCACAAATTAATTTGAAATTAATGACATATTCAGTTAGCAAAAAATTTTGAATGGCATTAAACAAACCAATACTATATCAGAATTTTGGGATATCATTATGGCATTTGTTACGCTACAGTAACTATGTTTTTAAAAATGATTGATAGCAATGTAGAATATAACACAGACTGTACCTATTTATTTCTTTTTAAAATGAAAGAATTTTGATAATAAATAAATACAAAATAATTAATTAATGATAAAAACAAGAATTGCAGTGTGTGGAATTGCATGAGTATTCAGAGGCATGTGTGTCACTGTTCACCTGTAGTAGGCAGAGGACAGTTATAAGGAGGTCATTCTCCTCTTGAAACTTGCTGTGCATTCTAGAGTTTGAACTCAAGTCCACATGCTTTCATAGTAGGCACTTTTACCAGCTAAGACATCTTCCTGGCCTGAAAAAGAAAATGAATTTTGAAGAAGCACAATTACTACTGTAAAATGTGTGAATATGCGCATGCTCACAAGTACATCTTGTGTACATACATTCACGTTTCAGTAATGCTTCTAAAACAAGAAGTTAAGTACCACAAGTTATGTCGAAACAGAGGAATAAAACAGTTTTTTCTTTCTTTGTCACACAATACTAAAAGTTAGATATTTAACACAATGGCAACAATTTTTCTTTTCCAAAGCTATTTGAACAAGTCACAGACTGTGTGTGGATGAATTTCCATGAGCAGTGTGTGTAATATAATCGGTGGAGCTTTAACAGTTGTTTCTGCTCTCAGTCCTTACTTTTTTATTTTGTACTTCTAGACATTCTTTCCTGACACTTGTTCAGGCTAAAAGTAAAGAAGTACTCTGTAAATTATAGCTAAAAAGGACAACGAGCTGGATGTACAGTGAATGAAAGAAAAAACAAATGAGAAAAATATAGCTAAAAGCATTTCACATTCATGTGGATCATTAGCAAATGTAAGCACTATATATTTTATAGTTGGATTATAAGAAAGATTTACAAAATTTTTACTTTTCGAAATTATAATACAATTGTAACATTTTCTCCATTTTCCCTTTAGCTTCTCCAGTGTACAACCCTTGTTTTCTCTCTCTCTCTCTCTCTCTGGTTCATGACCTCTGTTTGCTTAATTGTATACACACACACACACACACACACGCACATGCACACACACACACACACACACACACTCATAAATACAACCTGCTCAGTCTAAATGGTTACTTTTATGTGTAAATTTGGTTTTGTCATAGAATATCTTGTTTTCTCCATCTTCAGTAATTGAGAGTTTTCTGGGTATAGTAGTCTGGGCTGGCATTTGTGTTCTCTTAGAGTCTGTATGATGTCTGCCCAGGATCTTCAGGCTTTCATCATCTCTGGTGAGAAGTCTGCTGTAATTCTGATAGGTCTGCCTTTATATGTTACTTGACCTTTTTCCCTTACTGTTTTTTTAATATTCTTTCATTGTTTAGTGCATTTTGTGTTTTGATTGTTATGTGACAGGAGGAATTTTTTTCTGGTCCAATCTTTTGGGAGTTCTGTAGGCTTCTTTTATATTCATGGGCATCTCTTTCTTTAGAAAGAAATGGAAAGTTTTCTTCTATAATTTTGTTTAAGATATTTATTGGACCATTTTGGGTCATATTGGGAATCTTGCTCTCTTCTATACCTATTATTCTTAGGTTTGGTCTTCTCATTGTGTCCTGGATTTCCTGGTTATTTTGGGTTATGGGCTTTTTGCATTTAGCATTTTCTTTTATAGTTGTGTCAATGTTTTCTATGGTATCTTCTGCACCTGAGATTCTCTCTTCTGTTTCTTGTATTCTGTTGGTGATGCTTGTGTCTATGATCCCTGATCTCTTTCCTAGGTTTTCTGTCTCCAGGGTTATCCCCTTTGTGATTTCTTCATTGTTTCTATTTCCATTTTTAGATCCTGGGTGGTTTTGTTCAATTACTTCACCTATTTGGTTGTGTTTACCTGTAATTCTTTAAGGGATTTTTGTGTTTGCTGTTCAAGTGCTTCTAACTGTTTACCTCTGTTCTCCTGTATTTCTTTTTTTTTCTTTTTTTATTGAATATAATTTTCATTTACATTTCAAATGCTAAAACCTTTCCTGGTTCCCCCCTCCCTGAAAACCCCCAACCCCTCCTCCCACCCCCTGCCTCCAAGTATATGCCACTCCACCCGACCCACTCCCACCTCCATCCCCCTCGATTTCCCTTTGTTGGGGCATCTATTGGGCCTTCACCAGACCAAGGACCACTCCTCCCACTGATGCCCAACAATGCATTCCTCTGCCAAATTTTTGGCTGGAACCATGTGTACCTCTTGGTTGATGGTTTAGTCCCTGGGAGTCCTGGGGCATCTGGGTGGCCGACATCATTGTTCTTGCCATGGGGATGTAGACCCCTTCAGTTCCTCCAGACTGCCCTCCAACTCCTCCATTGGGGACCCCACACCCAGTCCAATGGTTGGCTGCTAGCATCTGCCTCTATATGTGTAAGGCTCTGACAGGGCCCCTCCGGATTTCTTTAAGGGAGTTATTTATGTACTCTTTAAAGTCCCCTATCATTATCATGAGATGTGATTGTAAATTAGAGTCTTGCTTTTCTGGTGTATTGGGTTATCCAGGGCTCTCTGCGGTGGGATAACTGACTTCTGATGTTGCCAAGTAATTTTAGTTTCTTTTGCTTGTGTTCTAACCCTTGCCTCCCACCATCTGGTTATATCTGGTGTTAGCTGGTGGTGTTGTCTCTTCATGTGGCTTGACCCTCCAGAAATTCTGTGTCTTCGTACTCCTGGGAGACCCTTTCTTTCTGGGAGGAATTTGAGTAAGGAGAATTGTGGCACAGGGTCAGCTGTGGGGCACAGATAGAAACTGAAAGAATTCTGTCCCTGACTGTTCCTTTTGGGCTAGGAATTTGTGCAGAAGTGGTGGTCTTACCTGTGCTCACAGATGTGTTAGCACTTCTGGGAGACTAGCTCTCTCCAGGCGCTATTTGGGTATGGAGAGCTGTAGTGATGGATCAGCTCTGGGTGCTGTGGCACAGGATCAGCTATGGACTCAGATAGAAACTAGCAGCCTATTAGCTAATTTTATTTATTTCTTCCTTTGAAAACTGTTAGCATTTGGCCTTAATTCATGAGTGAATTAAGTCGTAGTCAGAAAGTTACTTTCTACACCCATACATTGAAGGTTTTCTTCTGACCTATGTTTTCTTCTAATAGGTCCAAAGTTTCACATTTCATGTTGGGTCTTTGATCGGTTTAGAGTGATTTTTATTGCAAGGTACAAATATTGGTCTAATCATTTTTCAATTTGTGTACATCATGTTTCCCAAATTTCTTGAATATTCTGTCTCTTTTCCATTGTATAATTTTGGAATCTTAGTCATATATCAAACAGTTGTCATCGCATGTGCTCATGTTTCATCTTTTACTATTTTGTTACAGTGGTATACATAGTTGTTTCTGGGCCAGTACCATACTGTTTTAATTGCCATAACTTTTCTTAGAATTGTGTTTGGTATACATCAGCCCTAGCATTGTTCTTTTTTTTTTTTTCAGAATTGCATTCCCTATCTGGGGTCTTTCGTATTTCCTTCCATGTGTATCTTCGAATATTTATTGTTACTATGAGCAAGGGATTGTGCCAATAGGATTTGCCAAAGTATCCATTTTCATCATATTTATTCTTCTGATTCATGACCACATAGGGCTTTTCCATTTTCTGCTGTCTTCCACAAACTTTCCTATTAAGCAATTTAATGAGTTTATGTAGATGTCTTTAACCTCCTTGAATGAGTTTATTCCTAGATATTTATGTGTCTATAATAACTTTATGAGCATGATGGTTGTTATGGTATAGTAAGAATTTTGATATTTTGTAACCTGATATTGTGTCCTATCACTCTGTCGAGATAGCTTATCTCTTCCAGTTTTCTAGTGATATTTTTGACATCTCTTTCATATAATATTATGTCACCTGGAAATAGTGATAACTTTACATTTTTTTTCCATTTGATTCCCTTTTCTTATTCTATTGCTCTTGCTAGTATGTCAAACAGAGCATTGAAGAGGAATAGGCATCCTGGACAACCATGCTTCATTTTCATTCTGATTTTAATGGGATAATTCCCAGCTTTTGCTATTTAGAATGATGTTGGCTGTGAATGTCCCACATACAGCATTTGTTACATTAAGGTTTGTTCCCTTCTTCCCTACTTTCTCTCAAACTTTTATCATGATGGCTTTTCAATATTTTGATATTAGAATTCTTCTTTTATATAAAATAGCTATACTCCTTTCATTGTATAATGTATGTTTTCTTTACATTGACATATGTAACAAAAATTTAAACTATCTAAATATATATCAATGTGCATATTAGGATTATCAGCAAAATCGTACAGATAATGCTAATACTAATTTTTGAGTTTTGATTACTATGTTTATATAATAAATGTTCAATAAGGATTTGCTGTCTTTTACTCAAAAACTAAAATAACTGAATTTTTAAAAGGGTTAGACTTTATAAAACACTGTATAAATATATCAAAAAAATCCCATGAAAACAAAAATAAATAAAAAATATATAAACCCACATACCCATAATTTGTCCATTATGACAAATGAAAATAGCAGTTCACATTGCAGTAAAGATAACCTTTTCAACATTGCCACTAAGAAAAGCTGAATCTACTTGCAGAAGAATAAAACAGTATTCTTGCCTTTCACCTTTCCCTTTAATCCATTTGTAGGTGATTTCAAATGGATCAAATGCCCTAAGGTGAGATGTGGAATTTGGAAACCTTTAAAGAAAAACCTAGTGAAAGTCTTCAAGATACAGGCTTACTCAAGACTTTCTGATATGACGCTCTTTTCTTGGGAAATAAGGCTAACAACCGATAAAAAAGAAGCTTGTGAACTTAAATTGCTTCTGCACAGCAGGGGAAACAGTGACCAGAAGGGAAAAGCAACCAATGGATTATAATCACTACATATATATCCAACAGAGGCTTAAATAGAGAAAATAAAAAGTCCTACAAAAAAATGAAATCAAACAATCTAATGAATAAATTGGCTACAGAAATGGCCACAGTCTTAGTAAATTACATGTTCAATTTCCATAACTATCAGAGGGACAAAACATGAACTTCATTCTACCTACACAACGGGGTATTTTTCCTGTTAAAAAAGTAAATTATGAAATTTACAGGTATATGTATCGAACGACAAAAACATCCTGAATAAGGTATTCCAAATCTAAGAAACAAATATCTTGTTTTGTCTTATATGTGGATGCCATCTTTTTAAAAGTTATTTCATTTATTTATTTATATTGCAGTCATTTTTCCTCTCTTGGTCACCCCTCATACTGTTCTGCATCCCATTCATCTTCCCTCTTGCTTCTGAAAGGGTGATCCCCCTTTCCAGGCCTTCCCATTCCTTGGGGTCTCAAATATCTCAAGGATTAAGTGCATCTTCTCCCACTGAGGCTTGACTGGGCAGACCTCTGCTATTTTTTGTGTCAGGGGCCTCGTTCTGGCCTTTGTATGCTCCTGGCTGGTGGCTCAGTCTATGGGAGTTCCCTACGGTCTGGGTTAGATGGGACTGATGGTCTTCCTATGGGGTCAAAGGGCCAAGAGAATGAATGAATGTCATCTTTTTAGCCTTCAACATGAAAGGGAAATTCATATAACCATCGTGGTTTGTTATTATCAGTGGAATTGTGGGGATGGCTCACACATGTAAGGGGTTATAGAATATATAGTCTATGGAGACACAGTGGGAATATTGAATGGAATGGAAAGTACAATGGAAGAATTGGGTTAATGTGGGAATATGGGGAGGGACAACTGGCTAATAAAGGCCATTTGAAAAATCATATGGAAACTTACTACTACAGGTGCTTCCATATATTACATATGTATATATATATGCATATATATATGTATACACACACACACACACACACATATATATATATATATATATATATATATATATATATATATATATATCCAAGTGGATCATGCAAATTATAGGTGGAAAAATGCTCTAACAACATATTTTTTGACACCACATGAAACCTTCAGTTAGATACAACTAGCTAAATAAGTAGCCAAAATATGCTCCAAGGAAATTCCTAAATATTTCAGGTTTAGAGAACTAATAGATCCTTCTATGACTATATCAATTGTTTACTTCTTCAAGTTGCATAATGTATGAGTATTATTACCAATTTTTTGCTTGTTATCTTACTGCAAATTTATTCAGTAATCTTTTGAATTGTAAAACACACAACCCATTGTATTATATAGAAGCTCTTTATGATATGTTTTAAAAATAAAACTACATTGCATTTTATGTCAGTTATAATGGCAGTCATGAATGACCTCAGATGATAATGATAATGAGCACAAAGGAATTCATGTTCCTGTAATATTGGTGTGGACAGAGGCACATATTGTATGGCTGTGATAGTGGACATGGAGCTGGTCCACACACTAAAAGGCCAGTGACACATAAGGCTCAGAAAATTATAAATTATATTTTCTGAAAAATATATAAAATCAGAGTAAAGATATAATACAAATTTTACTGGTATTTAAAATATTTAAAATGTAGACCCAACATAAATATTAGACAGCAGATGCCATTGTGAAGATTCTATATAATCCTAATTTTTGTTTGTTTTGAAAATATTTATATGTCACTTATAAAAAAAGAGAAACTAGTGGCATTTATTGTCAACTAAATTTATTTTCTGCAATAATTGTCTCTGTGTAAGAATTACAATTAAACATGAGTATCACTTTTATCATATACTGGGCAATAACCAAAACATTTCTTCAACTTTTATAAAAAATTATCATGTTGATATTACATATGACACATAATATATTTTTTATGTGTCAGTACATTTTGAATTTTAAATGTTAAATACATATTGATGCCTTCCAATACATTTTATCAATTATTTTCAGTTTTATTTTCATTAGTTTGTGTGTGGAGCTCATATTTATAATTATATAATAACATTATTAATTAATCATACAAATGTGGATATATACTCCTTCTCATGCTCAGAAAATGAATATTTATTAAATTTCAAGTAGGGAGATATTGCAGTCAATAAATATGTTTTAGAGAAAATATGCATGTTACCTGACTTTTATTGTCTAATCAAAGATTTTTTTATTTTACTTTAGGATATAAGTTTGTAATACTTACTAAAAATCATGCTGGAATTTATTATAAGTATAATATCACATATTATAGATTGCTAAAATTAATAATGAACAACAATATAGATTAGTACATTTCTTACTTTCAGATAATTTTGACTCTGTCTTCAGATAATTCAAAATTTTAATGAAAATCTGTTTTGTTATATTTTTTAGTCTGGATATTAATGGCTTATGTATATTTTCCATTCCATGACATATTCAGTAAACGGAATCTTTTGCCACCTCTTGGTTGCCTTTTCCTTTTCTGAGTTCATGAATCATTTTTTATTAAAGTCATAGAAATGCTGAAGGCCTCTAAAATTTTACAATTTTTAGAATGATGACTTAGAAATATGATTAATGTATTCTTATTCCACAAAATTACAAGTGATTCTTATAGATAGGAATAAACAAACAGTACACTTGTTACCTCCAAGTGACAAAGGACAAATTCAAGGACACAATCATGATTGAGACAGGAGTCGATATCAAGTGGAGGTTCCTAGATAGAATGCATATGAAGTTCATACTAATTAGTTTATGAAGCAGATTGAGGCTTCAGTTTGTTTGTGCAAGAAAGACTGCCTACTGTCAAGCAATCAAGCACTACCCACTTTAATTGCAATTTATTCCAAGAAGCACAACCTATTGATTCTAGCATACACTTATGTCACAGCAGTACCATTATTTGACTTTGTTTTAACAGCTTCCAAAGGTTAGAAACTTAGAGACCACTGTGCAAGAAGCCATTAAAAAGCCAAGTTGTTAGCGCTCACTGCCTGAGTGGTCACTGTATAGAAAATTAGATTCAGGGATGGAGAAATATTATTGTTTATGTACTCAGTGTCAACCAGTGTTTAACTATAACAAATACTACTTAATAATTATGAAGCAGAAACAAAAGCAGGAAGATAAATATAATTATCTCACTTTTACAAGTAGCCAGCTGTTTAGAGATGTAAATTTCCCATGATTTCATCAAAATATGAAATGTCATCCAATAGACTCCAAAGCATATTCTTAACATCTTGCATTGTTTTTACACTAAACATTCCATGTTGTGGTAGTAAGCTGGAGATATTTAATAATGTTGAAATTGATACATAGTACATTCACATGAGCATTGTAGCAAATTTTATTGCTAAGCTATAAAATACCAACTTTAATCAATTTCATTTGTTCCATGATGTGACTTTTAATGGAAAGGATATATTTTCTTCTGTATACATTGGAGTGGTAGAAGACCATTAAGAAATTTTCAGTTTTCAAAAAAACAAAAAATTGTATTCAGAGTACCTGGTAAGATAACTCTTGTAGTTTCCAAAACTCTTCTATTCAGAGAATACATAGGTTATATTTTGTGAAAACACACACACACACACACACACACACACACACACACAACCAAACCAAAACAAACAAAAACAATTCCAAATAACTGACCAGCTACCAGGGCTGCATAAATTCTTCTATTAAAAACTTAAGTATCAAGGAGGACTTGAGAGAAAATGAGAAACTAAATATTTTGCTTCATTTGAAGCTTATAGAAATGTAAAATGTTTCATATTTCATATTTGAATAAATATTTATTCATAGAATAAATAAATGGATTTATTTAATAACATCAAAAGAACATAGACCTAGTATAATGTCCTCATTTTTTGCAGGTGAAGAAATGAAGAATCAAAGAAGTAAAGGACCTATCTCAAAATCACATAACTAGTAAGTAATATCTGCAGATCAAAAATTATCCTCCTTTTTAGTGTTTCTCTATATAAAATGATAGTTTCTCATTTTGGATAAAAAATACCAGTTCTCATTCACTATTACATTTGTGCAGCAGCGCTAATTTTATACAAGTTGCATTGTTTCTTGATATTTCCAGTAGAGTCTTGCATTCTTTTTAGAATTAATGGTATAGTTGAAGAGATAGTGTATCACAATGAGTCATTGAAATTATGCAGCCTATTGGTTTATAATTGTATGCAGTTTTACAAATGTCAGGGTACTGAAGTAGGGAATGAAAGATAACTTGAGTTGATACTGAATGTTCTCAAAGTCTTCTGTGCTCTTATTTGCCCTCCAAATAACAAGTCTTTGAAAACTTGTTGCTGTAAAAATTCTAGATGTAATTTTGTTTGTAATCAGGAAAAAATGCTAGGAATACATGTGTATCACTCTCACAAGGAGAGACTGACAAGTTGCCAAGTAACGTGGAGAGAAAATAAAGCCTTTAATTGACCTCATATAGCATGAAAGTATTGGTTTAAAGAATCAATTTACATTTTGAGCTGCATGAGAAATAGGTATGTGTAGAAATTGATGAAATCAATTTCTTTTGAGAAAAAGACAATGTAGAAGGATCGAGGTGGAAATCTTGAAGATTTTGTTAATGGACACTAGACTAAGTGAAGGTTTTTATAAGGAAGAGTGGGATGTTTATCAAAATAGTTTGAGGTTTGTTAAGAATATACCATTAAGTATTTTGAAAATGTATTATTTTTCCCAATTTTTATATTTTAAAGTAATAATCACAGATATTCCTTTAGAAAAATGCTGTGTATACTAAATTGTGAGCATCAGTGCTTATGATTAAGTAGTTTGAGGTGTCAAACTAACGTTTTTAACTTTGGTTTGTTAAGTAAAGCAGGGCATCCATCTCATAAGCAATTACAATTTCTCAGATTTCTTCCATTTCATGTATGTGATTGTGTTTGAAAGAGAGTCACCATATAATTGTGGGACTATTCATGGAAACTAGAAGAAAGTGTGTCCAATCTGCTGGATCTTGAATTCTGAGCTACATTACATAGGTAATGTAGGTAACAACTTCACATCTTCAGAAACAGCAGTCAGTGTTCTTAAAACTGAACATTCTTTCCAGGCTTTCTCACAGTTCTAAAGTAAATTTAAAGAGATCAAATATCAATATACGTACTAATTGTTCTTTACATATATTTGTTGAATCAATAAATGACATTTTTCTGTCCTACCAATCTATCTTGAAAATATGTCACATGAGATGAAAATGAACATATTAGATTTTATTTTCTACAATATTATCTCTCCCTAAAGAAATTTATAAGAGAATGCCTTCAGTTCAAAGAGATCTCTGTTTACCTGAAATATGTTCTTCAGAAAAGGGAGCAATAAGAAACAATAAGAAGCACTTGCTTAATTTGTGCCATAGGACCAAACTAAAATAGTATGAAGCTGATGATCTAAAATGCTTTGCTCGGGTAACAAAGAAAATACATGCACAAAAATATCCTTTATTAAATAAAAATTATTTAGCACCCAAAGCAAACAAAATCAACAGCTTTGTTTTAACAAGCAGGACAGAACTTATAGGTTAGCCAATGTACTGGGTAGTTATATGTCAACTTGACCAAAGCTGGTGTCATAGGGGAGAATAGAACCTTAATAAGACCAGACTGTTGACAAGTCTGTAGGGAATTTTTCTTAATTGGGGATTGATGGAGGAGCGTCCAGTCAGTCAATAGGGCCATCCTTGGTCAGGTGGTTCCTGGTTATATAAGAAAGCATACTGAGCAAGCCAAGGGAACAAGCAATTAAGCAACGCTCCTAGACAGTCTCTGAGTCAGCAATTTTTTCCAGATTCCTAGCATTCTTGTATTTCTGTTCTGATTTTGTTTGATAAACAGTGTTATGAAAACTAATTTGAATAAACCCCTTTCTCCTCAGGTTGCTTTGGCCATGGTGTTTCATCTCAGCAATTATATCCCTAATTTTGGGTAATCCAAGCAACACAACTTGTTTATTACTTCCTCTGGGACTTTTATTCATTAGTAGTGCCATTGTCTTGATATTTCCTCATTGCGATCTTTAAGGGAATGACTGAAATTTGGTACAAGCCAACCCTCCCGCTCCCCCCCACCTCCCCGACATAGCCCTGCTGTTCTGTTTAGCTTGGTGAATCTATAATCTATGAATTTTAGCTTTAAGATTATGTTGTTTCTATTTTATTAATTTTAGTTTTTGTAATAGGCTGTAATGTAGGCCAAGCTGGTCTCTACTTACCTCATAGACAAGAATGACCTTGATAATTGTTGATCATCTTGGTACTTAAACACAGAGATTACAACCTAGAAACATCAGACCTGGTCCCTTTTTACTGAATCATATATCTTCTCAATTTACCCTATATAGTTTTATAGTTATATATATATATATATATATATATATATATATATATATATATATTGCATTCTATTTCAAATCTCATATTTTTGTCTTCTCCACATGCACACAGTCTCTCTTTAAAACAACTCCCTTGCCATCAGAAGTGTTGTCAATTGTCAATGCATTAATGCTTATTAACAGTTCTGCTCTTTCAAGGAAGCAGTGCTTTGATATTGGGACTAGTTAAGCAAGTTCTATATATAAATCTGACATTTCATTTATTCGAGACTGTATTGGAAAGATGAGTGTGAACTCAAGGTGGAAGAGGAAGACATTGCAACTTTATCTACAGAGCTATTAAAAGTCAAATATGCCAATCTGGTGAAAGTTTGATATGAATACTCTAACATTGTACATGCCTGTCACCTAACAGATAATGGTGGATATTATTACTTTGCTAGTTAAAGAGATTTTTGGTCTATTTCATATTTATATTTGTAAAATACTGCCAGTGAAAGGTTTTGATTGAATAGATAAATATCTAACACTAAATTACAGCAGCTTTCTCAAAAAGCATTCCTCCACATTCTTAAATATCGCTAGTTCCACAAAAGTTGGGTTTGTGCAGGAACTCAGGTGTAGCACTTACTTCTGCTACATTTCTCACTCTGACTTTGGTGTGCACAGAAAGACCCATTGGTATTCCACTATGGTCTTCTCTTTATACATTCTTCATTGGTTCCTGGGTTCAAAATGAAATGAGTCTCATGTGATAAATGATCTAATCATGGCTTTTTTAATACTGATAGGGAAATGAGATATTTATAGTTTTCCCCACAAAGATAGATAATTCATTTTCCATAAATTAACAAGTGTTGTTATATGGTTTACCAGGATAGGGTTGTTGAAATTGTATTTTAAGATAAAAGACATCTTTATACTGTTGAAGATACTTTTGGTTCATAGGCCCATAGCGTAGATTCTAAACAAAAGCATAACATAGATGATAGTATGTGTTTATTACTTTCATACAATGGGCCTTGAACAGCTTTCCAAGCATTTCTGTGCCTCAATTCTGTCTATGCTATATCCTCAGCTGTCTTCTTAGCATTAAACAATGAGGATCATGCTTTTGATACATATTCATATGAAGATGATATAACATGTATTTTCATCTTTCATTTTAGTAAAATGTCTGAAATGGGAATGATGGAACATACCTTTTATCTCAGCATTCTTAAGTTTAAATGGGAGGAATCAGACTCCAATGCCAGTCTAAATGATACAGCAAGACACTGTTTCATTAAATAAATTAACAAGTATTGTCTGACTGAAATATTATTGTATTTATGTATACAATTCTTAATTTATTGAATTTCCCATGTTTTAATGAAAAAGAATTAAAGTATTGAATACACAGTTTTGGTTCATATAGAAGTTTAAATGCACAGTTTCTGCATATTAAAAGTTTACAAATTAAGGCACCGGAGAAATAGCTCAAACGTTAAGAGCAGTGATTGCTTTTATCAAATACCCGTTTGAGTACGCATATCCACATGGTCTTTCACACATAACTGTAACATCATTTCCAGGATTTCTGACACATTCTTATGAACTTCATTGCTACTAGGCATTCTTGTGGTACACATAAAGACATGTAGGCAAACACTCATACACATAATGTTTTTTAATTGAATGTTCTAAATTTTATAAGAACATATTTATTAATATAGTTCATATGAATTGTATATTAAGATGGATATTAGGACCAGAGACATAATTTAGAACTTACATTCATTTACTTTCTATTGCTATCATAATCACTATAAACAAAGGCTATGTAGAGAGGGAATGGTTTATTTTACCTAGAGCCCCATCACCGAGGTTTGTCAGAAGAGGAACTCTAGATGTGAAGGACTGTCCACTGAAGAATGGTACTTCCACAGTTGTTGATCAGCCAGCTTTCTCATAAAATTGAGGATGACATGATGAAATGTAGCAATTTTCATAGTGGGTAGAGCTCTCTCTTACCTATCATTGGTCAGTAGAATGCTCTAAAGACTTGCCTACAGCCAATATGTTAAGGGCAATTTTTATTACTTTTATTTTTTTACATTGCAGTCATTACCAGCACCAGGTCTGCCCTTCCATAGTTCCACATCCCATTCCTCCTCCCCCCTGTCTCCAAGAGGATGTCCCCACCCCCACCCCACTCCCTTCCAGGCCTCCCCACTCTCTGAGGCCTCAAGTCTCTCAAGGATTAAATGCTTCTTCTCTAGCTGAGGCAAAACCAGGCAGTCCTCTGCTATATGTGTGTTGGGGGCCTCAGACCAGGTAATATATGCTGCCTGGTTTATGGCTCAGTTTCTGAGTGCTCTCAAGGGTCCAGGTAAGTTGAGATGGCTAATCTTCCTATGAGATCTCCATGATGAGCATGTTTTTAAAATTGAAGTTTTCTCTTTCCAAATTAACCTGGCTTTAGTAAAGTTAACAAAAACTAATGAGTTAAGAACTATATATAAATCCATATAGGTAGCAACATTTAGAAAGCTTTATTTTGCTGTGTTGAAATGTTTATCTGTCTGTGTCTATTTTCTTGACTGTCTGACTGTCCATGTACTTTTCTATGATCTACCTATATGCATATCTGCTATTATCTAATTTTGCTACCAATCTATCTATTCTATCTTATCAAAGAATTTACATTCAATTTTATTGCTAATTCATAATCCAATTCATTTGTCTACATGCCATAAAGATTTTTCATATCAAAATCATTAATAATTTAATGTGATAGTCTTTCGTTACATTAAATTAAACCAAATCAGACCACCAAGCATTACAATTATTAAACTGGAAAAAGGAAGAAGACAGTGACTCAATACTATGTTGAAATACAGTATTTGCTGATGGTGCGTCTGCAAGCCAGTTTTTGGCAAGGTACATCTGATGATTCTTAGCTCAGTATTCTCCGTTCAAAATCTCCTCACTGTTATCTTTCATTGCATACCTAGAAATACAACACTTCTATGTCTGTAGCAATGTACTTGGTCTTTACTGCCTTTTTCCATATTGCTCTTGCATATTTCACAAATTTAACATTAGATTTATTTGCCATTTCTCTGTGTGACCTTGTTTTCTTCTTTCAGGTACAGTTTTGAGCATTTCCTGTCTTGTCTTTATTTGCCAACATTTCCTCATGTCCTATCAACAATAAAGAATGCCCCACTTCTCTTTCTTTTATTCTCTAGGTTCTTAAACTATCAGCTTTCTATATTAGACTTACTCTTCTTAGATGTTAGAGCACACTCTTGCTGATCAATTCTTTTCTGTTATGTTCCTAAACAGATATGAACTCAGGTCAGTATCATCTACCAAATTTATATGTCTCATTCCATAGCACATGGAAACCTCCCACACATGATCTGCCATATGTTTCCCATAGTGTGATTATTTTAGAAAACAGGAAACCTTTGCATTCTAAGGCCTCTTTACTTGTATTCCCTTTCTCTGACTACTTAGTAATTTTTTAGATTTTAGGATTCCATCTTTGTTTTTACCGAGCTTGAGCACTCTACATCATGAATGACCTCATATTTTATGGCTTGCATAGTTCAATTTTTAGTGCTAAATTATAGACCACAATTTGTCTGTAACAGAGTTTATATATTCACATGTAAAACAAACTTGATTGTTGTCAGATTTTAGCAATTATAAGTAAATATATATGCAGATTATTGCAGGAAAATGCATTTTTATGCACCTAGGATAAAATAAAGTGCATGATATTACCTTCAATATCTTTAAGAAAACATCAAACGATCTTCCAAAGATAATGTTGAACTTTTACTCTTATCAAAAATGAACAAGTGTCCTTGTTGCTTCATATTCTTTATAGTGGTTTTTGCTTTAATATTATGAGGTTTCTTGTTATTTTTTAATATTATAAAACTTTAACTTTTGAGAATATTATCCATACCTAGAAAATAATTTGAACAAATGTGTCTTCTCTATCTCTTTTCTTACTTTTCATACAACTAATACTTTTCTCATTCAATTTCAGAATTTTTAAATCTTTCAGCTTCATCATGATCAACAAAATGGTTTTCTGAATCTTTAAATCATTTTAATTTTTTATTTATTCTTTGAAAATTTTATACAGTGTATTTTTATCATAATCCTTTTTATGCCACATCTCCTCTCAGAGCTCCCTTCCATCCTCCAACTTCATATTCTTCCTCTTTCCTAATAAAATAGAAGAGAACAAGCTGCAAAAAGAGTCTAATTTGTATCCAACAAATACTGTGTATGGGACTGTCCTATGGTTAATATTACCAGGGTCACTTTATTCAGGGAAATGTGTTTTTCCTCTGCCAGTAGCAATCAGTGGCAAACATATTCCTGGCTAGAGGTGATACATTATGCCAACTTTTCCTCTTCTGTGTTGATTATATATCTGCCTTGATTATGAGCAACAAGTCTAGCTGGCATAGTTTCTGTGAGTTCAGATGTTCATCAGCCTTGTCATGTTTATAAATTGTTCTTTTCCTGAAGCTATCCACAGAAATCAGGCTCTTATAATATTCCACCCCCTTTTCTTCATAGATCCCTGGGCCTTGATTGGAGGGATTTGAATAAGACTTCCCATTTATGGCTGAGTGCTCCAAAGCCTCTCAATCACTGCATTTTGTCCAGTCATGCATCACTGCATTAATTACCATCTACTTCAAGAAGAGCCTTCTCTGCTGAGGGTTAAGAAATGCACTCTTAGGTGTTTCAGACACGATGAAAGATCAATTTTATGAAAAATGTGATCTTAACCATGTAATATCTCCCTATCCTTGCACAAGAATTATCTCCACAGTCATTATTTTGAATTGGGATGATCATAGTTTCATAGTTTCTGCTCATAATGTGTTAATCTAATGCTTAAGCATTTAATTAGGTTATACAGTGATGTATATTTTGTTTTTCATATAAGTTAAATTTGTTTTTTCATGATATATAGAATGATGTTTGACTTGTATTCTAGCCTTGTATCCTAAAACCTTGTCCTGATTGCTTATCAGCTTCTAGAGTTTCACTGTCATTGTTGAGATTATTCCTTTATATTTTCAGAGATGCTTTACTTCTCCAAAGTAAACACAGCTTTACCTATCCTTTATTTAATTCTTTATTAAATTATCATTTTATTACAAAGGAGTGGTGAGTAAGAACAACTTGCCATTATTTGTGACATTAGAAGAGGTGTTCCAGCTCCTATCCAATAAGTGTTCTGTTAGTTACAGATTTCTTGTGAATTTTTATTTATGCATTTCCATAGTTTTTCAAATGCTTTCTGTGTATATCATAGGATCATTTAATTGTTCTTCCTTAGTAAGTTAATACGATGGATGAAATTAAATAATAAATTTGATTTAGTATTATTAAACTAACATCTCATAGACTTATTTTAATAGTCTTAGCTTCTAATAAAATTGAACAACTATGTTCATGCCTCTCCCTGTCTTAAATTTATTAGCACTATGAGTATAAAATATAGCTTCTTAATGCTGTGACTGTATCACCACAATTCTATAAGTAATTTCAGGCATCTCCATGTAAAACAGACTTTATGGAATCCTCAATATCATTTTACATGTTCAGAATTAAAATAATGAAAATTTGCAATCACCTTGATTAGAATTTCACAGGTAGAAGAAATTTCTTTTTTTGTATTTAATTTTTATGTATTTATGTATTTATTTATTTTTATATTCCAGATTTTTTGTTTTTCTAATTTTTATTAGATATTTGCTTTATTTATATTCAAAATGTCCCTTTTCCTCATTTCCCCTATGAAAACCCCCTATCGCATTCCCCCTCCTCCTGCTTACCACCCCCTACTCTCACTTTCCTGACCTGGCATTCCCCTACACTGGGGCATCGAACCATCACAGGACCAATGGTCTCTCCTCTCATTGATGTCTGAAAAGGCCATCCTCTGCTACATACGTAGATGGAGTCATGGAACCCCTCCGTGTGTACTTCTTGGTTGGTGGTTTACTCCCTATTTTATTCCCCTCCCGGTCCACCCTCCTACTTTTCCACATCCCATATGTAACCACCCACCCCACCAGACCTCTAAACTCCCTGGGGCCTCCAGTTTCTTAAGAGTTAGGTACATCTACTCTGGCTGAGTCCAGGACTTGCAGTCCTCTGCAGTAGGTATGTTGGGGGCCTCATATCAGCTGGTGTATGCTGCCTGGTTGGTAGTCCAGTGTTTAAGAGATCTCAAGGGGCCTGCTTGTTCTGCTACAAGGACACCTTCTTCCTCAGCTTCTTCCAGATTTTCCCTAATTCAACCACAGGGGTCAGCAGCTTCTATCCATTGGTTGGGTGGAAATATCTGCATCTAACTCTTTCAACTGCTTGTTGGATCTTCTGGAGTACGGTCATGCTAGGTCCAATTTTGTGAGTGCTCCATAGCCGCAATATTAGTGTCAGGCCTTGGGGCCTCCTCTTGAGATGGATCCCACTTCGGGCCTGTTGTTGGACCTTCTTTTCCTCAGGCTGTTCTCCATTTCCATCTCTGCAGTTCTTTCAGACAGGAACAAATATGGGTAAGAGTTTTGAGTGTGGGATAGCAACCCCATCCCTCTCTTGATGCCCTTTCTTTCTGCTGGAGGTAGGTTCTACAAGTTCTCTCTGCCCACTGTAGGGCATTTCATCTAAGGTTCCTCCCTTTGAATCCGGAGAATATTCCCCTCCCATGTCTCTGGTATATTCTGGAGGGTTCCCCAACCTCCTACCTTCCAAGCTTGCTGTCTCCATTCTTTCTGCTGGCCCTAAAGGCTTCAATCCATTTACTCCACACACTACCATATCATGTTCCCCTCTCCCCACCCCTAAGTCCACTTTTCCTCCCAGGTTCCTCTTTCCCTCCCTCCCTCCCTCCCTCCTTACCTCCATCCCTCCCTCCCTCCGTCCCTTCCTCCCTCCCCCCCCCCCGTGATTGCTTTCTTTTCCCTCCCAAGTGGGACTGACATGTTCCTACTTGGACTCTTGACCTTGTTGACCTTTTGTGTTCTGTAGACTGTATCTTGGGTATTCTGTATTATTTTTGGATAATATCTACTTATTAATGAGTACATTCCATGCATGTCCTTTTGGGTATGAGTTGCCTGACTCAGGATGATATTTTCTAGTTCCATCTATTTGCTTGCAAAATATAGATAAAAGTAACTTGAGGTAGTTCAAATGTTGCAAAGCTCTCCAGTCTCAGTGAAATGGAAATATGCAGAAGTCCCTCCACACTCTGCTGCCCAAAGCAGACAGAAAATATCTATAAAAACAAATAATCAAACAAAACAAACAAGCAAACAAAAACTAACAACAACACTAAAACCCAAACCAACCTACAAACAAGCAAACCAAATAAAACAGTGAAACAGACTTTGATGAACATATTTGGAATAGCAGTGCACTTAGCAATAAATAACATAATACAGTATAGATTTGGTAAGAAAAGTGAAATTGCATTGACTCAAGGGCAGCGAGCATAAATCAGAGACTAATAATTTCACTAATATCATTACAGTAAATAAAAGTGAGCTTTTCACAAGCCTCTTAGTGTGTCCATAGAATAACACACCTTAATTATGTAGATTAATTTTAAAATTGCTTAATCAGAGTTTACCCTTTTAAATGAAAATAAACCTCTTTCCCCATCTCCCCATATCACACACAAACACCCAAAATAGTACATTAAAAACCAGCAGATTCTACTTTATCTGGGACCCCAATTAAGTGGCTGGAGGTGTCACTTTCTATGTCATTTTCAGAAACAATGGTATCATTAAATTGCTGAAATTGTAGTGTCAGCAGGAAGCAGTGCAAAGAGCTGCCAAAGGGAGAACAAAATATGAACAGCGCAGCTTCTTTGATGTCTTCCTGACCTGCTTCCCCGTGTCTACTGCTGAACAAGCTATAAACAAAATGTGAGGGAGCAGTGCAAAGGCTGGTGTGGAACCAAGGCAGCCTCACCCTGCCAGGAAGAGCTGTGCTCAGTGCCTTCTCCCACTTGAAGCCTCAGGCAAACTACACTACTGCTTCAAAACACTCCTTCAACTCCACTGTGGTTCCTCTCCAATTGCTGTTCTTTGATAGAATACTGCTTCTTTCCCTGAAAAAAAAAACAAAACTGTTTATGTATATCTTAAACAAAAGCAGCTGAAATTCTACCTTGTTATAGGCACAGTCCTAGGCATTTAGAGGAATTCCAGGAACAAAAACTTTAAAATCCTCCCAGTTAGTTATTTGACAGTGATAGTAACAAATAGCAAATAAATGGATAAAATTAATCATTCGCTATATGTTACAATAATATGAAGAGATGGGGAAATAGTTAAGAGAGTTACATTTTTAAATTGTGCAGCAAAAGATTTAGTAGACACTTTATGCTCTTGGGAGAGGCAGCATCCCTATTTCTGCACTCCAGTCTCTTGTGTGAGCTGTGCAAGATTGGAACATATATGTATTTCTCTCTGATGCAGATCTCTCAATGCTAAGCAGGGAAGATGCAGTACATATTGCATTTTCTTTGCTGAAGGACTTATATCCCTGTTTCCACGTGTTAACACTGTGTAATAGAACTGCATGGATTCCATTAATATTATACTTTTGTTAGTTTTTTAAATACTATATTTTCTTTTTATTTCTTGAATAAAATCAAATATCTTATTTTGACTCTTCAGGTCTAGGCATGCTTACTTAACTAGATAAGCAATCAATGGCTTTGAATATCCAAATCTTCAAGGCCATTTTTTCCCTGCCACCCATAGAATAGTATCCACCTCATTTAGAAACTCTAGTGCTCAAATTTAGTCCTTCCACGTTGAATAATCTGAATTTATGATTAGAAACATGAAGATGACATTTCCTGTTAGGAACTACTGTATGCACAGTCAAAACTTCGACACGAAGCCTCACTGATCAATATTAAATCCCGACTCTTTGTTCTGAAATTTAAAAACATTAACCTGATTTGAAACATTCTCTTACAACATTGCCTGCAGAACCTTTTATCAACTTATTGATGCTGTCCTCCCATTAGGATATCATGGTTGAGCAAGACAATACTACAATACTAAAGTTTTCAAACAGGGAAAAATCTACTCTAATGCGAAATAAAATCATATAGTGTATTGTATGTCTTGCTTTCAAGGTGATTTAAATGTAAAATTTACCTCTTGAAATCAAGGAAATGTGTGGCTCACTATTTATGTTTGTTTTTTTGCTTCTAGGCAAGCTATTCCCAGAACCTAGGGAATTACTTATATTCATCTCCTTGTCTAGTGACTGCATGAAACATTAGCAGAACTCAATATATATTCTCTCAATGACTTTAAGAACAATTATGCAATGCTTTAAAATAAAAATAAATAAATAGGCTTAAGTTTTGGGCAAAATTCAATAGAAAGGGGATTTTAACTTTTTTTTTTAAAAATTTGTTTATTTTAGGTTTGTGAGTATGCTGTAGTTGTACAGATGGTTGTGAGCCAACATGTGGTTACTGGGATTTGAACTCAGGACCTTCAGAAGAGCAATCAGTGCTCTTAACCACTGAGCCATCGCTCCAGTCCGGATTTTAACTTTTTATCTACACTTTTTTTCTAATTACATAAAGATGGTAAGGGTTTACTAAATAAGATAAAATTTAAGATGTCATCAGTTTTAAAACCTTATTTCTTATATGTGGGATGAGTTAGGTATTTTTCTGTTGTTGTGATAAAACATCATGACCAAAAGAAAATTATGAAAGGAAGAACTTATTTTTGCTGATAGTTCTATCTGTCAGGGAGTACCCAAAACTGTAACCAAAAGATCACACACTCCACCCCAAACAAGAAGCAAAATGTTCAAAATAGAAGTTAAATGAGACTATAAACACTGATTTTTTATTAGATATTTTCTTTATTTACATTTCACGTTATCCCCTTTTCTGGTTTCCCCTCCAGAAAAATATAAAGAAAATATAAAACTCTTTCTTTATAATGGAGTTGTAGCTAGAGGCAAAATAATCTTTTTAATAAAGCTTTAAGAAATTGTGGATGATGACAGTAAGTTCCATGTTGTAAGGACCCAAGAGTAGTTTTGAAAGTTTAGGAGAGTGGACACGATTCAGTACAGGAGGCCAGGGGAACAGCACATTTCAGTGCACTCAGTTGACAACTCTGGTATGAGTACATATTCTACAAACTCATGGACTGACAGACAAGAAAATGATCAATTACATCAGTGTACTTCCTTTGGAACTTTGGAAAAAAGAAACAGTTTTCATAGCACCTCTGCAAAATCAGTGGAATTTGTCCAATGGAATTAGTTTTTTCTCCTTCAAACTTCTCTAAGAAAGCTTTTAAAATATGTGAACTTCCTGAAATAATGTCTGTACAGCAAAAGGATTCAAAGTAAATTATCGTCATGACCCATAAACTTTGTTTTGTTTTTTTGTTGGATACTTTTTTATTTACATTTCAAATGTTATCCTTTTTCCTAGTTTCCCCTCTGAAAATACCCTGACCCATCCCCCCTTCCCCTGATCACCAACCCACCCACTCCTGCTTTCCTGTCCTGGCCTTCTCAGGACCAAGGGCCTCTCCTCACTTTGATGTCCAACAAGGCCATCCTCTGCTACATATGCAGCTGGAGCCGTGGATCCCTACATGTGTACTCTTTGGTTGGTAGTTTATTCCCTGTGACCTCTAGGTTGTCAAGTCACTCAGTATTTCCGGTAATCATAGACATAATACCAGGAATTATCCCACTTCTTGCCTTCATAGGGAAGTAGTGGAAGATATTCAGAAGCATGGATATCATCAACTTATGTTTGTGTTAAAATATCAATATGTTCAAAGTTTTTGCTTAAGAGCAATCTAGGCCACAAAATAACTCAGCAACCTACTAAATGGGCAAATGTGCAATTCTTTCTAAGTAAATGTAATTGTTTTCTATCTTCATTGTCTACTGAGTTGTTAATATATAAAAGATCATATATATATTTTTTCGTTAGAAACATGTAAATGTCTAGTTTGTTTATATGGAGGGTACCTGGCCTGTTTATATGTTCATGTTTGTTTATGTTCAGTGCCTAACGAAGTTTCTAGCAGACAATCTGTTAATTACTCACTAAAGTTAATAAATATTATTTGCAGCAACTGATAATTCCGTAATTACAAATCTTAGGTTGGCTGGTATGCAGATGTTTCTAGCAAAGTTTTTATTGATAATTCTGAACTCTCAGTCCTTTTATATTGCAAAGATATATTTTATGCTCAAAGAAAGGTCATTGAAATAAGTGGCTCAAAAGATTGACAGAGGAATGCCTCATTGGTCATCAATGGGAGGAGAGGTCCTTGGTCCTGTGAAGGCTCAACAGAGGCCCCAGTGTGGGGAAATCTAGTGGGGTCATGGGAGTGGGACCAAGGGCCTCTCCTCACTTTGATGTCCAACAAGGCCATCCTCTGCTACATATGCAGCTGGAGCCGTGGATCCCTACATGTGTACTCTTTGGTTGGTAGTTTATTCCCTGTGACCTCTAATTGGTCCATAATTGGGTCATGGGTGGAGAAGCAATTCTTGGAGGCAGGAGGTAGGAGAATGGGTTGGGGGTTTTCAGGGAGGGGGAAACCGGAAGGGGTATAACATTTGAAATGTAAATGAAGAAGATATTGAATAAAAAAAAGAAAAAGAAAGAAATGGCTAACATTACATTCACGATCATAAATGGCAAAATATCTAAAATTTATTGCAAAATAAAGGCAAATAAAATAACTTAATGGATCAATTGTAGCACGTGTGTTTCTATTTATGAATAAGAGACATACTGTAACATAGTTGACTGTATAAATATTCATATACTCATTGTAGAAAGTTCTTTTTTTTTTATGTCTCGGTATTTGCTAAGCTTCCAAAACTTTTGTTTACTAAATTTAAAATCTGTATGCCAATAAACTAAAATGGATGGCAATTTGCTTGAGTGGGTAGGAATCAGCTATACATCTTTCATTTAGACATGAATAGAAGCACTGCCATTCTATAATGAAAGGGTTTCTTTTATAGCATATTTAATGTATCTTTAATTGTTAGTATTTGGGTCCATAATTGGAAATAAATTCCTCAAATAATATTTGACTTTAATATCTCAAGACCTTGATACCATGGTTGAATAAACAATTTTAGATATGGAAACAATTGAATGTCAAGCTATTGTTATTGTGAACTAAGAGAATCAGAAATAGCAATAATCACCTTGCTAGAAACATCTGCACACCAGAAAATCTATTACTTATAATTGCAGAATTTTTACTGTCTGCAAATAACAGGGGGTTTGACTCCATTATAACATTTCATTCATTTTCAATATTTGTTTTTTGAACATCCTTAATGTTAGAGTACATTGAACATTGTATAATTAATAAATAAAATCTATTTGTAAAAGTACATCAATTTAATGTTTTTCAAATTTAAATGGATAAGTCTTTATGTATATAATCATGTGCCTAAAATAACTTTGTCAGCACATGGGGCTACTACTTGTACATGATTATTTTATCTAAATTATGTGACAATATTTATTAGAAAACACAAAATTTGTTGAGGCTTCAGTTTTTCTTATTTGGACCAAGATTTTTGACAAGTATCTGTAAAAGTATGTTTAAAGTTTAGATATAATTGTTTACTTGGAGGTTTATTGATGGATAAACTCAATGTAATAGTAACTTATTGACCAGATGTAATTGTTATCTTGGAGGCTTTTTGCTATGCAAACTCACATTTCCTAGCTCTTTCTGAGTTCCAGCTGGCTGGTTCAACTCAGTTTTTCTGGCTCAAACTACTTTCTAAGCTGACTGATTTAAATTGGCTTTCTCTTGGCTTCTCACTGAATTGCTCTACTTGGCCTTAAATTAACTCTGGCAATATGTTTTAATCTGGCTCTTTCCCATTCTCTGGTTTGTTCCTTCTTCACCTGCCACAAGTCTTTGTAAAATTGTGCCAGTAAAACTCCCTCTCTCTGTACAAACTGAACTGAAGTGTACGCCACTGTCTGTACTGTGCACTCACTGCATTGACTCCAAGTTGACTGACTCCCTGTGCTGCGCTTAAATAGCTTCTCTTCTGTGTGCTGTTCAGTGAGTGTTGGGAATATCTTGTCCATGACTCATTCTGTCACAGTGTTCTCTGATTTGGTACTTTTTCTATCCATCAATTAGACCTCCCTTTCATACACGGCTGCTTCCTTTTACAAATTAATTTTGCCATAGAGGTGTGTACTAAGGATGTATCTGAATTCCAGCCAAAGGGATTGTGTGTGGCATGTCTGAATTCCAGCTGGCTCACACACACCAAAGTCTTTGAATGTAACTGATTGTGAGAACAGCCATGTTGAGGGACTAAAATTCCTCTGCAAGAATCCTATCAAAAATTATGAGTTACATTTTTGTCATTCTTTTATATTTGGCTTAACAAAAGCAAGTGCAGTTAAAAAAAGTATAGTAACATACAATTAATTTGTGGATTAGTATCTATCTTTGGCAAGCTTTTAGGAATATTTCCTTGCATATAATTCTCAATATGAAAACAAACTCACTGAAAAAGAGTTTGTATTTACTGTTCTAAAAGCATCACATTAAATGATATAAATTACAGATTCATGTTTCCAAGTTAAACTGTTGTGTGGACTCCCAAGGAGATGAGAACTAAACTTTAATCACTATACGCAAGACAAGAAAACAGATTAAAATAATAATTCTAATGAAGTTCAATTTAACAAACCATGAGTTTATCAGTCTTGTTTGTAGACCACTGGGGAAGAGTGACTGCAGGATCATGTATGAGTGGGGAGGAGTTCCATTGCCACCAGACTCACCTAAGAATATTTGAAAATTCTGCTTCTTTCAAAGCTTGTCGGCAGCTCAACAAATAGGAATCTGTCTCCTCAGCACTTGCTACGTTCTGTAACATTGAAGATGGTCCTATGAATCTCATCAGTTTCAAATTTCTCAGACTTTACCATTGTGTTTACTTTCTACATCTTATGAACTCCCTCTTCTCCAAGGAAAAATTGTTTCAATTTGAGGGAAATCAGTGTATAATATATTGTAATGAAAATTATGTGATCCATAAGAAAGATACCATATAGAGCAATAGTCAATTAAAACATTATTTAACATATTATCCTATTTGTTTGTTCGATTTGTTTGTATATATATGTGAAGATGTATATACACATGTATGAACAACAGGTTATTACTATGTATAATTGATATATGCTAATATGTCACTTTTGAATTTACATGCATGTAATTATTTTTAACTAAAAGAATTGGATACCAGTGTTGCTGCATTTGACACATTTCCTATGAGGACTTATATATCATTACATTGAATTTTTGAATTCTAAATGCTTCTCTTTAAAGAAGTGTTATTTTACTCAATTTCCAACTTAATAAAGTGCTCTCATACTTTGTAATCAGAATAATGAAGCAGAAAATGTTACAACTCATGAAAAGCTTGTTCTCTTTAATGAAAGACAAATCAATTTATTAACTCATTTTTACATGTTTTAAGTTTCTGTAAATTTAGTTCAAGGAAAGACAGTTATTTAGTTTGTTTCTAAGCTCTCCAAAAATTGCAGTGAACTATTAATTTTCTTAAAGAACAGATGAATTTCTACTCTATTGTGGGACTCAAAATAATTTTTATACTTTTAGTTGTTGGATTTTCTTCGTGGGGTGTCCATTCCTGTGTTATAGACTTGTTGCTCACATCACACTATCAGAGGTGGAGGAACCCTGCTGATGTGGGGCCTTGTAGCAGGGCTTCAGTTCATTAGTACTATTCCCTTGGTGTCATGATGGATTCCTGTCAAGTGGTGTGCATTTTTGCTGTTTCATCCTCTCTCCTTAATGTGCCACCACAGCTCCTAAGTAGTAAACTGAAAACTATAAATCTGAAACCCTAAATAACCTTTTCTTCTCATGATTAGGTACTCAGTAGCATTTATTAGAAAAGGAGATCTAATATAGTTTTGTTGTCCACATTAAGTGAATTCTTTTGACTTTTAGGCACAATATACAATAAACATTTATATACTATTAGCTTCTATTAAAATTTTCAAAAGTAAGTTTACAAGTCCTTTTCCAGGCATAAAATAAAATAAAAAACTTTAAAGCTGGTCTTTAATGAGCTATAAATTTATTATTTTAAGTGTTAAATTTCCAATTTATTATTCAGTAGAATCTCTCCTTAATATATTTTGATCCCTCCATATCTATGTCTCCTCTACTTTAGGATTAGTTCACATTTGTGCTTTATTTTACTTTCACTTTGAAATAATCCTTGCATGTTCTTATGGACTAGAGTAGTGTTTCCATGCATGTGTCCAGTATGAAATGAATCACAAGTCTGTGAAACACTGGCATCAAGTGAATTGTTACTTTGTTGTTATGAGGATAGAATATATTTTATAGCTGTGGTCAAAATGTGGTTCAAATTTCTTAAAGAAGGAAGGATTCTTGTTTCTGCTCAGAGTTTTCAAGGATTCTATCCAGTTGAGGATAAATTACAGAGCAAGGCCATTGAACTAAAATGGGGGACTGGGGTGTTAAAACACACACACACACACACACACACACACACACACACACACACACACAAACACATGCTCTTTTGAAATCCACATGTTTTTCAAGTTTCTTCTATTCTCTACTTCACAGAAATGTCATAAATTTATGAATTTGTCAAAGAAATAATATACTAAGTATGTTATAACCCTTAAGATCCATTCATTTTGTATAAGCCTGTCTATTGATGCCATGCTTACAATGTGTGAGCTATGAAATTCAATCATTCTAGAATACTAACAACTGTTTTAACTATATACGCTTCCAAACCCGTAGAAGAAATGTTTGTTCAACTATCTGTGTGACATTATACTAACTGAGCAGCACCTTCCAACCATTAGAACCATGCTAACTTAACTACTTCTTTACATGTTTTATATTTGGATTTTATTTGGATTTTAAGCAAATAACTATAATTTCTTTTTTCTCCTTTAATTATTTAGTAATTTTTTAAAATACATTCCTTATAACTGAAAACCATATTGCATGTAGTTAGCTGTAATTTTAACCTACAGTGTCCGGTTAGTTTTGCCCATATGTGCATGGTTATAGGGTCATGCATTGGAACATGAGCGATCTGTGAGTGGCAGCCCACACTCAAATGAAAGTAACTGTCTCCCATAGGAACTATCAACTGCCAGTAGCCTCTCTGCTAAGGATGGGGACTTGGCAGAGAGTTACACCCACGCAAGAATGATTAACTGGATTGAACTTATTCAGGCCTGCATATTTTTAGTAAGAACAACCACACACATAGCTATTCTTTTTATGAATGGCTCTTTACATTGTACTAAGGTTTGTCAGCACAGAATCCTAAATAATCCACATAGCATTACCTGGAGGTGCTCAGACCAAGCACATTATGCAGCATATTGCTCATATTTCTAGGTTGAATAAGTCTTTTGCTTGAATCTTTAAAGTGTTTCATGTCCTTGAGGAATTAGCTAGTGAAATCTCACATATGAATCAAGTGAGAACAATGTGCAATTTTATATTTTTTGACTTAGTTCCTATTTTCTTTTTTTTTTTACAAAACACATTTGATTTTAAATTGAGTTGTTTTTTAAAAGTCTCCACAACATCCCACAAATTCAGATTACAAGCATAACCAAAGTTAAGGATTGACATTGACAGAGTTAAAAAGAGACTTGACATTTTTTTAATTAAAGCTTAACTGTATATATAAATATTTATGGTTAGTCTTGGTATGTATGTTCAAAACTGTTGATTTTAAATTTGATGCATTGGCTAAGGGTAAAATAAGCTGTGAGTTTATCTAACCACAAACAGTGAGATTTAAAGGTTAGCTTCTGATTCCAGACTCAACTTGCAAGGACAGACCATAAATATGGCTTATTTTACAACTAGCTGTAGCTTATGAGTGTGGGTCTGTCACTTTTCAATTTTTATTTGCATGTAGTGTGCTGTGGCAACACTGCACACCATTTATTCATGTGGAGCCTTTATGGGTTTGCTGTGTATTAAATTGTCTGCAAAATGTTTATATTCATGATGATGACACTGCTGGCTTTCCAAAAGTGTTTATATGTAACAAGGTCCTGCTTGGAGTTGATTGAAAGTTTTAATATGGTGACCTGCACATGAAATCTCAGTACATATATTTACCCCTCTCTCTTTTGGGTTGGATGTATTCTACATCTTGGGACTGTCTTCATATTACAGTTTCTCCCATTATATTTACAATTTCAATTATTTCAGTATACATTTCCCATTGATACATGTTCTAATTTGAACTCACACGTGTATTTCAACCATAATTTTTCATTTTCAACCTACCTTTGGGAACTGAGTGATGCTTTGTTGTTTTGTGGGACTGTTTAAGTATCAGCCTGTCACCTATCTCTTGATTATACTATTACACAGACATCCCCAACTTACAAACCTCCACATACAAATACAATCCAAAAATATTCCTTTTCATTTTGAATAACACATGACAAATGAGTGGATGGTGAAATGGATCAGCAGTTAAGAGAATGTGTATCCCTCTTATAGAGGATCTCAGTGCAACTCATAGCACTTGCATGGTGGTTCACAGCAAGCAATCCACAAGTCCAGATCCAGGGGAACCAAAGTCCTGCTGTGATTTGCATGGACACCAAGGACACACATGACACATGTATATGGTACATATGCATATATGCAGACAAAAATTTCACACATATAAAAATAATATAAAAATATACAAAAATTGTTATTATTTTAGTCTATCCATTTTTAATTTAAGTCCTCAAAAATTCACTCATTTAAAAGAGAATCTCTAATTTAAAAGAGAATCCAATGTCATAGCCATAGCATTGTTTGGATTTGTCTTTATCTATAGTGATCTTCATTTAGGCTGCCAAACTTCAGGAAGCTTTGTTGATGCTGTTATTGCTAAGATAATAAGAATGACTTAAATTTCTCTCTTTCTCTTTGTTATTCTGTTCTAAACCTAAGGAGAATATATTGTGCCTATATTGTATTGCTACTCACATGGCATTTACAATTCTTCTGAGCACATAATTTTGCCAACTAGGGCTTATTTCAATCTTCACATTCCAACTTCAATGTTATTACCATAGCAAAGACTTGTGGACCTTGTTTATATACACAACAGTTTTAAATCTAAGTGAGTTTTGACATAGTTTATAGTTTTATACATGAGATTATCAAGGGCATCCAATTTAATAAAGTTGCATGAAAACTATTACTATTCTAGTTATCCTAAGTGTATATATGTGTGTGTGTGTGTGTGTGTGTGTGTGTGTGTGTGTGTGTGTGTGTGTGTGTGTGAATGCATGCATAAGAAAATATTTCCTTTTTTATTTGTCATGGTGACAACTTAAGCAGAGTAGCCAGCATACTTTTCATTTTCAGGATGTTGTTTAGAGATAAGATCTCTGTGGTTAGGTGTAAATGTTTTCAAAGATAATATCTTGAATCTCTATGCTAAAAGAAATTATATTATAATATGTTTTTTAAAACTGAATAGCCTTCTGCCAAAAGAAGCCTGAAAAGCACATGACTAAACAATACCCTTAAAATTTCTGATGCCTTTACTACACTTTCAGTAGAAACCTGGACATGTTTTGCAAAATCCTTGATCCATGTATTACTAAAGTTCAGTGTAGTTAAGAGATTGGATCTTAAAGCTAACATCCTGAGCTATTTTTCCATAACTGTAGGAACTGCTGCATGTATGAATACAGAGGTATCCTGTCAATAGTAAATGCAATACTTAGGTGCTAGTCCTCATAGTGCAATGCATGTGTAAGTGGAAGCACTATTTATAATTCAACTTCATTTTGACATTCTTTGCTAAACATCTGCATTGATATACAGATTATATTGTAATAAAACCTAGAGTTTTGAACCCAAGCAAGAAATCTATACTCTATAAAGATGTTAAGATCTCAATCAATAAGCTACTTACAGATCCAATAAAAAGGCAAATAATTCATTTCAGGCATTTTTCATGAGAAATGATCTTTGGTAGATCTTTTATTTAAAGAAATATATGATTTATTTTTATGCTGACAAAATTAAAGTTGATGACAGTATGAATTAAATCCTGAGAGGAAGAAAAGATGTCACTGCAAGTATTTATTTAATCTAGAGCTTCCTCCTTCACATACTTTATTAGTGTTCCAGTTTTGAACATTTAAGCTATTTCTCATAATCTGTATTTAAGTACTCTTTATTATTGTATGATGGTCTTCACTGTTATAAATAAGAATTCTAAATATAGATTTATAAACAGCACTCTACTTTTATTACTTGTTATCTCTGTTTATTAAATAAACATCTCAATGAAAAAACTAATTTTATATTCAGTGTGGCTCTCATTAGCAAAACATAACTGAAGGAAAAGTTGTAACCCATCTCCTATCTTCAACTATTTTTCCCCTTGAAAAAGATAAAATACTTTGAAATCATTTGATAATTCTTCTTGTAGGATAGGACTCAAGGAAACATTTATATCCATAACTGCTCTTTATATTGTCAGGTACAGAGAGCCTCACAACATATGTTGTGTTTCAGATAAACTAATTAATTAACTGAGTTTTCAATGCACTATTAGAGAGAAACTACAGGCTGTAAACTGCAGCAAGACAGGATTACTAAACTTCATCAAGGAGAAAGTAAGTGCAGTGCAGTTGTTTGCAATTTCGAGAAGACTGGCTATGGAAAAATTACACTTTCAGAGACAGATTAATAATGCATTGCAGCTTAAGTAGGCACTGGCCCTTCACCATCCTTTGAATCATCCTCCTGCATCTTGTGCTGTGGCTTGACAACACATAAGGAAGCCTTTGCCACAGTTATTTCCCTTTCCTACAATGAATGGTCCCTTGAGAAATTGTCATATGCCTTTAAAACATAAAAAATGTCAGCAGTGAGGGAGAAACTGTAGTAACTCTTTTGAGCAGCCCTCTGACTCAAGGTCCTTAAACTCCAGTCTACATTAGTGAATTAAAGCATGGTGGAATGCAGGTAATGCAAAACTCCAAGAAAAAAACAATCAAATATCCAATTTAAAAATATTCCTTTGCCTCTACTACATTTATCAGGTAGCAGTTCCTTTACCCAGTCTTTTTGTGTGTGAGAGAGAGATAATTTTTATTTTTTATTTACCATCCTGGTGTCAGTCCCTCTTGGTCTCACCTCCCACAGTTCTTCATTCCATGCCTCCTCCCCCTGTTTCCAAGAGGATGCACCCCTACCACCATGCCTCCCCACTCCCAGGAGCCTCAAGTCTCTGGAGGATTAGACTCCTCTTCTCCCACTGAGTCCAGACAATTCTCTGCTGTATGTGTGTGGGGCTATTACAAGCTCCTGTATGCTGCCTACTCAGTTGGTTGTTCAGTGTCTGGGAGCTCCCAGGGGTCCAGGTTATTTGAGACTGTCCGTCTTTCTATGTGGTCATCCTCCTTTTCCTCTTCTTCCAACCTTCCCCTAATTCAACCATAGAGGTTCCTGACTTCAGTTCTATGATTGGGTGTAAGTGTCTGCATCTGTCCAAGTCATCTGCTGGTAGAGCCTCTCAGGACAGCCATGTCAAGCTCCTGTCTGTAAACACACCATAGCATCAGTAACAGTGTCAGGCCTTGGTGTCTCCCCATGAGGTGGATCCTCAGTTAGGTTGGTCTCTAGATCTCCTTTTCCTCAGTCTCTTTTCCATTTTTGTCCCTGCAGTCCTTTTAGACACGAACACTTCTGGGTCAGAAATTTTGACCCATGGGTTGGTAACACCTTGCCTCCTCTTGAGACCCTATCTACTGGAAGTAGACTCTTTAAATTCCCTCTCCAAAGCATTTCATCTAAGGTTATTCCCATTGAGTCCGGAGAGTCTCTCACCTCCCATGTCTCTAGTACTTTCTATAGGGTTTCCCCACATCCTTCCTTCTGAGACTGCATATTTCCATTTATTCTGCTGGCCTTCTGGGTTTTTCTCCTGTCCTACCAAACCTCTCCTGCCAAAGTCCCTGTCTTTCAAGTGAAAGAGTAGAGGTTGACTTATTCCTCCATTATTTGGTAGGCTATCAATATTATTTTCAGCTATCATGGCAACATACTGGGAGATAAAGCTCACCAGTGTGGTCTCCTCAGTGTGAACAGAGAATGACAAATAAGAACTTTCAGTGTGGTCTAAGAACGACATTTAATAAGTTATGATTCCCAGGGAAGATTCTTCATCTAACATGGCCCACAAGTGATTTCGTGAGGAATCTCTTAAAGCACGACTTGTCCTCCATGGTATGTCTGAAAAAGAATACAATCTGTTGGCTGTTGTGGTAGACTGACTTAAAAGCAGCTGAATAAAATGTTAAGTCACATAAATAGGAGCAACGCAATCTCTTTCTTATGTAATAAATTCTCATGAGTCTAAAATAAGTATCCATTTTTTTTCAAAATGTAAGAAAAAAGTAAATCTCGTTTTCTTCACTTGTAAAACAAAACAAATAAAAGCAAACAACAAAAAAAATCCTTTAGAAATAAGGCAGGTGTATGATTCTTTGAAATGCCCAAAAAATACGAATTTCAAAAACACAAAAGATAAAACAAAAAACAAAACAAAAATAGTCCAACAGAAAAAGGAAATATTTATGAAGTTTTATGCCATGTCTGTCTTTGAAAATTAAAGAAAAAATGCTGAAACCTTGGAGGACATTATTGCAAAATCATCACTGTTTTATGCATCTTTTATGTGCTCTAAAGTAAATGGATATTTTAAATAGGAGTACTTGAACTTATATGTAACTTGCTTGAATGTGGCTTTGGAAAGAGATGACATTAGCGCAACTTGCTACTCCTTCTTTACTTTTGCTTAATCTCTTAAAGAACTTGTCACTTCTAAATCTATACAAAGAACTTGAAATATTGGAAAATCAAAATGTAACAAATGAATCAGATATTTCTGACTATTTTCAAAAAGTCAAAAGAGTTATCAGTGCTGTCCTGTTCTGGTGCATCTTATCTCTGTGGGTGGCTTCAGCAGGAGCCTTTGCAGGCTGAGTGACTGGTGTGACTGATAACACTGAACAACTAACTGTACTCATCAAACTCTTATGTTTTCCTGGTTCAGGAAGATGCCATGACTTCAGACTTTGTTTACTGAAAAATTTCACCTTGATCACATCCACAATAATTTCCTCTGAGTTTCCTTAAGTTTATGACATTCTGCTGAGAATTCCTTGGTTCCAGATATGCTACTTAGGACTTTGTAAGAAAGTTAAAACTAACTTAAGATATAAAGTAGGCTTGAGGTTTGAATTTGTGAGGATGCTATATCTGGAATAGGAGAGAATAAAAGTTCACTCAATATCCTATTTGTATCTGAATTCTAATAAATATGAAACTGACTTTGACTTTAGAAAATTATGAAATTACTTAGATATGAGATTGTAGATTTGGCCCATGAAAAAAGGTCTTAATTATATAATCCATGATGTGCTTGATTGTCATGAAAATGTAGAAACTAATTCAAATCTATTTGCCATGATACCTTAAAGCCTCAATTAGCTTGTTAAATTAGATAATATTAGGAAGAATCCCTCCCTTCTCATTTTTGTTTCTCTTTAGTTATTGCTTTGATTCTCCTGAAGAAAGAACCTTATATAGCCTAGACTTTCCATTAGCTTTCTGTACAGCCTAACTGGGAAGCTCGGGAGCTAATCTCTCCAGGGGAATAAACCCGCTGTGTGTGGAATTACATTCTGATATTGTGTATTAGTGAACTGATTGGAATCTCCGAACAAAGAATAGAATGTGCTTGCTTTATGAAGGCATACAGAGTTTTTGTTTTCTTTCTCTATTTATGGAAAGATTAAAGAAAACTTTCAGATTTCATTTGAAATTTATGATTACATCTATCATTAAAATGTGTATATTGTCAGTTCACCTGGGGAACTATTTTGCTGCTTTTGAAAAAAAAAGTTTTTTTAAATATAATTATAGATTTTAATTTGTTTATAGTAATGTGGCTCATATTTATATATTTGCTATCAGTGGTAGGAGGCATTACACATTTATTATTTGGAAGACCATAAAATTATGACATTGTAGATTTTAAAATTAAACCTTTTGTAATTAAAATTGAATGTATATGCATATTAAAATATACCTTTGACATTTTTACTAATAGTTTTATATGTGCTCTGTAATTATTTAATCCATGATGCAAAAAAATGTACAGTTGAAACCCATGCTGAATGAGCCACATGCTAGCTGCTCAGTGGTCTATATCAAGTTTGCCTGCATTACTTTCTTCATCATGATATTTTTCCAAATGGCAAACACCCTCTACTTACAGCAAAAGTGTGTTTATTGAATGATCAAGAACACTGCTAATTTATGAAATAGAGCACAATGGTATCTATTAGACATACATGCCTCATAAATATATGTCCTACTGATCTTGCCCCCTTTCAAACCCTCTTCCACTTGACAATTTATTAAAGAGCCCCCCACAGTGTTTGTACGATTTCTCATCATCTTGTAGAGAAATATGTTACTAGATATTCATTCCTTTTCTCGATGGGCTACTTATGTCACAAACCTGTTATACGAACACAGGAAATATGATTAATATTGCGCATTAAGCAATTACTGAACACATCACCATCATGCATTCAAAACCTCAAACTCAGGAAATGGATTTAGCCTTTTTTTTCTCTCTCTCTCACAAATTTCAGTGTAGCTTATCTAGATCCAAAAGTTTCTAATAACAGTGTCATAAAGCTCGAGGAAAATATTGTGAGTGGACACAGCATGAAATTGTCCTGGGAAGGAATTGCTCTGTCAATATGCTTCTATAAATGGCATAAGCCTCCTGCTAACTGCTGGGCCACTCTCTGGGGATCAAGCAACTTGAGTGCAAATCGGTAGAGGCTGCAGGAAGAAGTCTGATTCTTTTCTATGGTTCTCTGGGGCCTGTTGCTTTGCTCTGCTGAACTCTAAAGGGCTAATGCAGCAAGAACTGTTTTATTATTTGCTCACACAAATTATCTGGTCTACCTCAGGGAATTACTTAAGGAAAAGCTTAGTGTTAAATGTGTTTTGTGATGGTAAGTTTTAAACAATAAACTGTATGTAAAAAATAAAGCGCAAGGATATTATGCGGGTTTTCAAAAATATGATTTAGAATTCTCAATGTATTTTATATGATTAACTAAAACTGTGATGACAAAAGCAAACTACTGCTGCGTGTAATCTAATTATTTTGTTCATGTCTACAGTTCCATATATTCATTGTAATTCCAGAAGAGGTAAGAGTATTGGTGATGTTATGTGCTCAGGTTATTTATAATGCTAGGCACCTGAGTTCACAAAAATAAGATAAATATTTTCAGCTTGTCATTTTGGTTGACGTCTGACTTAATGTGTATGCACACCTTATAGCAAGTTTCCCAATCTTGGAATCAGTAATTGACCTTATTTTAAAAACAACATACCTGGGATAAAGCCAAAATGCTGAAGTGATAAAACAAAACAGACATCATCAAAGACATTTACTGTGACCTCTCATATATATATACAAATGAGTCATAATTACACATTTTCTTAGTATGAAAATAAACTGCTTATGTATATATTTAATGACAAGTTGTTATTTGTTCTTTACAGCTGTTTCAAATCATGTCCTTTTTTATCTACGTTGTTATCATCCCTTCATATCTGATTAGGGATAACCAAGATGGTTACTGTTCTGAACTATTTGGAAGTTTCCTTTCCATCTCTAACATTATCCTTGATGAAGACTCTCTTCTGGGTTGTTATAACGAACCTCTCTCTGTTCATGTCCTCATTTCTGATTTATCTTTCCCTAAACTAACACAATGTGAATATAATTGTTCATATTTCAACAGGGGAGTCAGGACTACATGACTTTCTGCATTTCTTGTAGACATGATTAATTACAGATTCTTTCAGCTAATTCCAAACTTTCTTCTTTTTTATTATTTATTTTATTTTATTTTTTTAATTTACATTCCAAATCACTTCCCCTTTCCCGTTTCCTCCCTCCCCGAAAGTCCCATAAGCCCCCTTCCCTCCCTCTTTTCTCCATTCAACCCCCTCTCGTTACTCTGTCCAGGCGTTCCCCTACATCCAGTCTTTCCAGGACCAGGGGTCTCTCCTTCCATCTTTTTAGAAATCTATTGATATGCGGATTGTGTCTAGGGTATTCCGAGATTCTGGGTCAATATCCCCTTATCAGTGACTGCACCAAACTTTCTATCTAGACATTCCTTACTAGAAAGTCGCTGCCTCTTTGTTGCAGCTCCTCTCAGAGCTGTAGCCCATTCTTGGGATCAATGACAGATGAGTCTAAGGAGATAACTGTCTGAGCAGTCTGTGGATACAAGGAGACTAGGAACGACAGACATTATTAGCAATCGTGATACTTTCACCATGTGTCAATTAAGAATACAAACTGACTAAAATAGAAGTTTGCATATATAACTAACATGAATATGTTTATTCCTGACCCAAAATGATAAATATTGCAATGAATTTTATAAAGCATATACCAAATATTTCATATCTACTTGTTAGCTTTAGCACAAATATGTCAGCATAGCTGTTTTCCAGGTTAATGAAATAGCACCTTTAATACATTTACCATGTTTAATTGGTGATTGGACTATCTATCTCAGTTTCATGTTTTTGTCTTTTTAAGCTTATGATTTATTTTTGTGAGTTTGAGGTCCTTGAACAGAGCTAGCTAGTTCAAAGACAGTCAAGGCTACTCTGTCTCAAAAAACAAAACTAAACAAAATGACTTATGATCTTGTTATTATTTGATACATAAAACTTGTATGTTGTAGGGATAGCTAATATGTAGTAGCTAGTTACAAAAATTTAGAAAATATGTGCATTGTATTGAACCCATTTGTATATATGGCTAGAATCCTTTAGAACTATTTTAAAGTTTTAGCTCATACATTTTTAAACTTTTAATTCCAAAATTATAATAAGAACATCATTATAATTTTCTGTATAAAAATCAACTTGTTATCCAGATATAACTAGAAAGTAGGCATATATTCCAATTTAGATTAGTTACCAATATCTCTGTATTTACAAAACTAGTCTATTATTTTAATATATGGGTTTATTTATAAAAATTCCAAATGCCTTTTAAATTGATAAAGTTCTCTTCAAAGTTGTTACACACAGGAATATCCCAAATATATAGAAATGATTGATTTTGCCCTTGACACCTATGTTGGCACAGAGGTATGTAATGAAGATCAATTATAACAGATTTTCATGATAGCACTTTGAGGTTTCTTTTATCAAATGACAGTACAAAGTGGGTTTTGCCTACTGGCTGTATTCCATCTAATTAGACCTCGGTTATTTTTATTTCCTTTAAGCAGGAACGACTGTCAGATGCGCACATTAACAGTGAGATAAGAGAGGTTATTTTTATTGTTCTTTCTAAGATATTTAGATGAGAAGCTGCCAGAGTAGATGTGTCTGTGAATGTTCAAGATGGAAAGGCAAAAAGCGGAAAGAAGTAAAAGGATTAAATGCGACGGCTCCTCTCCCATACCCAGTCCTGACAACTTGATTCATCTTTTCCACAAAAACCTACTCTGAAAACCCACTTCAAGGCAATAGAATCAATGCAAATGGAGCAAAGTACAGATTTACCAGTGTAGTAAGCACTGGATTATTACAGATCTGATTCTTCAGATTCCTCTGCATAGGTACAGGGACATTTTAGCTGTGTGATAATCAACAACCTGTAAAAAGCAGAATGCTATATACAAGTTTGTCAGTTTTAAACAATTTTTTATTTAGTTTTTATTTGATTCTCACAACGATATGGTGTGCAACACGCTGCACTCAATAAATATCCAAAGAATAAATGTATAAATGAAAGACCAAATGAGTGCGCAAAACCCCAATGAAATAGGGAGTTGAACTGTGTTTACCTTGATTTTGTCAAAATGGAGATTGAATTTCAGCACAAATAAAAGGATTTGCCAAAACTTACTTTGCAAAATAAGTTGTAGTGTGAAGCACCACTCATGTCCATGACTCCTAGAGCATGTTGCATCTGACTTTAGAGTTTACCAGCATTGCAACCTGTCATTTTTCACCTAGGTGTAGATAATTGTGAATGTCTCCAGTTTGTTCATTCATAATCAAATGGAAGGATTGCCTTGAGCTGGGAAGAATGTACTTTGAGACTAAATTTCTATATTTGGGTTTAAAATGTCAATAAAGGAAAGAAAATAATAAAAGGCAATATAAGATGAAAAACCTACCAATTTGGGAGGTGGTTATGGAGAGAAAGGGAAGCCTAAAAATTAAATACAAAATATGAAAAGCAACCACACATCTAACATACAAGTAAAATAAAAATGAAGAAAAGTGCAAGCATGTATGTTGTGTGCACAAAATAGGTTTAGCAGGCCAACTCTACATCACTTCCCATTGCCACAAATGCTTCTGAGACATGAGTTTGAAAACTGAGATAAAGTAAATGCCTAACAAGTCATTATGATTAGATCATCATCTCAGATATAACTGTCCTATGCTTTGAGTTTCAACAGTGTAACAAAGAAATTATTTTTTTTAGAGTTTTATGCTAAAGATTTATTAAAACTTGTAAAAATTCTAATATTTAATTCATTTGGATAAAGCATTATAACAAAATGTCCTTAAAATGCAGAAATAGCCAAAAGGTTTGTTGACAAATATCAATGAATTAATGGGTCTTCAGCCCACTGGGACTGGCAGCAATGCATTTTTCTTGTAATTAGAAAGGTCCAACTTCCATGATTCTTCTACATTCCTAAAGCAAATACTGAGTATTTTTAATCCTGTTTAATTATCTATTTAATTTTCATTTATTTATTTATTTATTTATTTATTTATTTATCTATTTATTTATTTATTCATTCATTCATTCATTCATTTTACATTCTGATTTCAGCCCTGCCTCTTTACCTATCCACACCTACATAGACCCCCCATACCCGCTTCCCCATCACCTCTAAGAATGAGGAGGCACCTCCTGGGTACCAATCCTCCCTCACACATCATATCACTCTAGATATGCATCTTCTTACATTGATGCTAGACAAGGCAGCTCAATTACAGGAAGAGGATCAGGCAGGCAGCAGAATCAGGGACAGCCCCAACTCCATTTCTTGGGGGACCAACATGAGAACCAAGCTACGCATCTTTTACATATGTGTATGGCAGAGGTGGAGTGGGGAACTTGGCCAAGTCCACGTATACTCTTTTATTGATGGTTCAGTTTTGTTAGTCCCAAAGGTTCCAAGTTAGTTAACTCTGTAGGTCTTTCTATGGAGATCCTATCTCCTCCAGGTCCCTAAATCCTTCCCGTAAAATCGACTTTAAGTCTTTAGCCCAGGGATGCAGGGATGGTTCAATATAAGGAAATCCATCAATGTAATCCACTACATAAACAATCTCAAAGAAAAAAACCACATGGTCATCTCATTAGATGCTGAGAAAGCATTTGACAAAATTCAGCATCCTTTCATGCTAAAGGTCTTGGAAAGATCAGGAATTCAAGGCCCATATCTAAACATAGTAAAAGCAATTTACAGCAAACCAGTAGCCAGCATCAATCTAAACGGAGAGAAACTTGAAGCAATCCCACTAAAATCAGGGACTAGACAAGGCTGCCCTCTCTCTCCATATCTTTTCAATATAGTACTTGAAGTTCTAGCTAGAGCAATTAGACAAGAAAAAGAGGTCAAAGGGATACAAATTGGAAAGGAAGAAGTCAAACTATCACTATTTGCAGACGATATGATAGTATACATAAGCGACCCAAAGAACTCCACCAGAGAACTCCTACAGCTGATAAACGACTTCAGCAAAGTGGCCGGATATAAAATCAACTCAAGCAAGTCAGAAGCCTTCCTATACTCAAAGGATAAGCAGGCTGAGAAAGAAGTAAGAGAAATAATACCCTTTACGATAGCCACAAACCATATTAAGTATCTTGGCGTGACGCTAACCAAACAAGTGAAAGATCTGTATGACAAGAACTTCAAGTCTCTGAAGAAAGAAATTGAAGAAGACCTCGGAAGATGGAAAAATCTGCCATGCTCATGGATTGGCAGGATTAATATAGTAAAAATGAGCATCTTACCAAAAGTAATACACAGATTCAATGCAATCCCCATCAAAATCCCAACTCAATTCTTCATAGAGTTAGAAAGAGCAATTCAAAAATTCATCTGGAATAACAGAAAACCCAGAATAGCTAAAACTATTCTCAAGAGTAAAAGAACCTCTGGGGGAATCAGTATCCCGGACCTCAAGCTGTACTACAGAGCAATAGTGTTAAAAACTGCATGGTATTGGTACAGTAACAGACATGTAGATCAATGGAACAGAATTGAAGACCCAGAAATGAATCCACACTCCTATGGTCACTTGATCTTTGACAAAGGAGCTAAAACCATCCAGTGGAAAAAAGATAGCCTTTTCAACAAATGGTGCTGGCTCAGCTGGAGGTCAACATGCAGAAGAATGCAAATTGACCCATCCTTATCTCCTTGCACTAAGCTCAATTCTAAGTGGATCAAAGATCTCCACATAAAACCAGACACACTGAAACTAATAGAAGGGAAACTAGGGAAGAACCTTGAACATATGGGCACAGGGGAGAATTTCCTGAACAGAACTCCAATAGCTTATACTCTAAGATCAAGAATAGACAAATGGGACCTCATTAAATTACAAAGTTTTTGCAAGGCAAAAGACACCGTCAAAAAGACAAAGCGGCAACCAACTAACTGGGAAATGATCTTTACCAACCTTACATCCGACAGAGGGCTAATATCCAAGATATACAAAGAACTCAAGAAGTTAAACTCCAGAGAGGCAAGTAACCCTATTAAAAAATGGGGTACAGAGCTCCACAAAGAGTTCTCACCTGAAGAATATCTAATGGCTGAGAAGCACCTAAAGAGATGTTCATCATCCTTAGTCATTAGGGAAATGCAAATCAAAACAACCCTGAGATTCCATCTCACACCAGTCAGGATGGCTAAGATCAAAAACACAGGAGACAGCAGTTGTTGGCGAGGATGTGGAGAAAGAGGAACACTCCTCCACTGCTGGTGGAATTGCAGGCTGGTACAACCACTCTGGAAAGCAGTCTGGCGGCTCCTCAGAAAACTGGGCATGACACTTCCGGAGGATCCGGCTATACCACTCCTGGGCATATACCCAGAGACTTTACCTGCATGCAATAAGGACACATGCTCCACTATATTCATAGCAGCCTTATTTATAATAGCCAGAAGCTGGAAAGAACCCAGATGTCCCTCAACGGAGGAATGGATTCAGAAGATGTGGTATATTTACACAATGGAATACTACTCTGCAATTAAAAACAATGAATTCACGAAATTCCTAGGCAAATGGTCAGAACTTGAAAATATCATCCTTAGTGAGGTAACCCAATCACAAAAGATCACACATGGTATGAAGTCACTGATAAGGGGATATTGACCCAGAATCTCAGAATACCCTAGACACAATCAGCATATCAATAGATTTCTAAAAAGATGGAAGGAGAGACCCCTGGTCCTGGAAAGACTGGATGTAGGGGAACGCCAGGACAGAGTAATGAGAGGGGGTTGAACGGAGAAAAGAGGGAGGGAAGGGGGCTTATGGGACTTTCGGGGAGGGAGGAAACGGGAAAGGGGAAGTGATTTGGAATGTAAATTAAAAAAATAAAATTAAATTAAATTAAAAAAAAAAAAAAAAAAAAAAGTCTTTAGCCCCACTATTCTTTTTAAAAACAAACAAACAAACAAACAAAAAGTCTCCCCAAGTTCTGTCCAATATTTGACAATGTTCCTCTCCATCGTGTTCAGTCAGCTGTTAAGTGGAACCTCTCAGAGAACAGTTATACTAGGCTCCTATGTGCAAATATAGCACAGTATCATTAATAGTCTCAGGGAATAGTTATTGCCCATGGGATGGATCTCAAGTTGGGCTACTCATTGGTTGGACATACCCTCCTTCTCTCCTCCATCTTTGCCCCTTTTACTTCTTGTAGGCAAGGTGAATTTTGGATAGGTTGATATTTTTATCCCTCCAGTGGGAATCTGCCTGACTATAGGAAGTGGCCAGTTTAGGCCACATATCCCCCACTGTTAGGAACCTCAGCTAGAGTCATCCAAATAGACTTCCTGGAACATTCCCATATCAGGTCTCTGGCATGCCCTAGAGATGCCCCCAATCCCTAGCCCCACTACTTGCCCATAGCCAATTTTTATTCACTTTCCAGGTTCTCTCTCTCTGGCTCTCCACACAACTGATTCTCCCCAGGGCCCCCTTCCCATCTCCTCTCCCACATAGTACCTTCTTTCTATCCACCTCTGATGGCTATTTTATTTCCCTTTCTGTGTAATATTCAAGCAATGTCCCTTGGGCCCTCCTTGTTATTTAGCTTCTTTGGGTCTGTGGATTTTAGCACAGGTGTACTGTACTTAATGGCTAATATCCAAGTATAAGTGAGTACATACCATGCATGTCCTTTTGATACTAGGTTAACACACAGTATGTTAATATTTCTATTTTCTTTAAAATACCACACACTTTAGAAGCACATGTCCTAAATCTGTATCTTATCTGCATTTATTTTAGTCTAACTTCAATAGATTTTGTATTTATTTCAAAGACTTGACATGGCTTGTTTCTTTTCATAAGAATTTCTATGTACAGAATTGTTTTCTTTACTTTATTTAAACATGGCTTTGAAAGCAAGTATACATCATATTAATTACACTACATATTTGTGAATAATATTTACCTTTCATTGGTGTTTTCTATTTTGCTATATACACATACATCATATATTTTAAAGTTATGCTATAAAGACAAAAATATAGAGATACATTATTCAAATTAAAATCATTTCCATTTAATGTTTAACTGTCATAAACTTTCTTTCTGTATATTTCATTAATAGATTTGTTTACTTGATGATTAGTCAGCTGTGGACACAGACATAATGATGTAGAAACACTTAAGATTATAAAGTTTTGAAATTTGTGTAACTTTTGAGACTATGAACAATGTGCAGAACACAATATAGGGTAGGTCTTCCATTAAACTTCTAAACATGGGAAAAATAGATCAGATTAGGTTTATAATAACACATAGAGGGTAACATAACATAATACCATATATTAATAAATAGTAAGGCATCATTAATGGGAGGATTAAACTACAAGAATAAACATGTAAGAAAACCCTTTGGACATATTATCCAACATTCTTATGTAACTCTTTCTCATTGAGTATGCTCAGTCCTAACATTATCTACCTCCAACTGTCAAAAACAGCTGCTAAGACCTAAAAAGATTCCAACCTTCAGAAACTAACTTCTCCTTAGTTACCTAATGAGTCTGTTAGACATTACGGTGAGAATGCAATATTTTGGAAAATGTGAGGTTAGTTTAGCATTTATATGTAATTTTTACTTCCAGTAAGTCAGTCTACCTTTCAAACTTGGCCTTCATACAATGTATTAGGCACATTTCTTTAGATAATTGTTTACTCAGTGTATTCATTATATACCTGGGTGTTCAATGTCTTCTTTATATATCTGGGGGTTGTAAATTCTTGAGGGATCAACATTTTGTTTCATAATTATCTAGTGGTCTATATAAATGGCAAAAACTAACACCCATAGGTCCAGCTCCATAAGCAATCATCAGCAATGGACCATTTTCCACAGGACTTGGGTATGATTCTCAGCACCCACATGGTGGCTTAAAATATATAATGGCAGTTCCCGTGGATCTAATGCCCCATTTCTTACCTCTGCCTGCACCAAACATATTCATGGTACGCAGATATACAGGCTGGCAAACATTATGCATTTAAGTGAATAAAAATTTATATTATAAAATTATTAATAAATTAATAATAAATAATTTATTTATTATTTGATGTTAGCATCAAAAATTTATTAAAACCTTTGATTCCTATAAATATTCTACTTTCAACACTGTTGTAATAATAATTTAATTAACTTTAAACATTTAGGTATATTCTGTCTAATATTTGATCTACAAATGAGTAAGGTAAGCCACTGAAAATTCCAAAGTTATTTCCAATCAAGGTAGTGGTCAAAAGGGTGGTTGATGCAGAACATGGTGGCACATACCTTTAGTCACAGTGGTGGGAAGCAGAGGGAGGTGGATCTCTGAGTTTGGAGCCAGCCTGGTCTAAAAGGCAAGTTTTAGGACAGCCTAGGCTACACAGAGAAAAACTACCTCATCCTCCCAAAAAAGTGATGAAAATATTGATCTCTATTTTTACTTGTTAATTACATAATATCATTTAATACATGGCTAACATTACATGTCAATGTGGGAGAAGGCCTTCCAATGTCAGTGGCACTTATCTGTGTGGTATGTCATTAGGACTGTACTCATGTATAGTTCTAATTTTCATGGTTAACTTTACTTGGAAAAGGACATCATATTTGTGAAAAATGGGTATTCCCTTAATATTGTTCGAATCACTAATCTTATTTATTGTATAACAGCAATAGCTAAGTATTGCTGTCTGAAGAGAACAGCAATTAGAGGTATAAAATGAGTGACTCTAAGAAATTTTAAAATTCTAGTCTGTAAAAATTCTCTTTAAACTCGAACATATTCCTTTATCGTTACTGGAAATTGAATTCTTGGCATTGGCAAGCGCTGCATCTGTAATATAATTGGAATCCTTGAACTCTAACTTGGCAAATGGGCCTCACTCATTAGCAGTGGCTGTTCCACACTGTGCGAATATCAGAACCTGCAACCTGCTATTAAGTTTAAGGTTTTGGAAGATACAAACTTATACATATTTTAGAGCATGAGCAGTTACTTCATTTTCCTGGCTACCAGTCTATTGAGAACTATCGCAGGAAAAAAAAGAAGAAGAATGTTTAGCTGCTTAAAAAGGATGAAATATAAATTCATGAGATTTGCTTTTATTACATTTTTTTATTGTAGGTCCTCCAATTTTAAAGGGCAAACTTAGTCTGTCATTTTCCATATTTTGCATATATTCTGGAACACTTGGAAGTGCTGCTATCTGCCTGATGTTCCGGATCATTGCATCTCTCCATGCAGGCCCTCTCTTGCCCTCCTTGTTTTGGAATTCTGCCATAGGAAGTGACAGCTGCCCTAGAGAAGCCTTCCGCTGTGAAAGGCCTTTAGTAAGTGCCATATTTCCATGTCTTCAAGGTTTTCAAATCTACAGTAGAACTCCCAGAAGTAAATATTCAAGCAGATATTTGTCACATCGATTTTTTCTTTTTTTATTAGATATTCTCTTCATTTACATTTAAAACGTTATCTCCTTTCTTCATTTCCCCTCCAAAAATCCCTATCCTCTCTCCACTTCCCCTGCTCATCAACCCTCCTACTTAGACTTCTCTGTACTGGTATTCTCCTACACTGGGGCATTGAGCCTTCACAGGCCTCTTCTCTCATTCATGTCTGACAAGGCCATCCTGTGCTACATATGTGGCTGGAGCCATGGGTCCCTCCATGTATACTCTTTGGTTGTTGGTTTAGTCACTGTAAGCTCTAGGGTGCACTGGTTGGTTCATGTTGTTGTTCCTCCTATGGGGCTACAAGCCCCTTCAGCTCCTTGTGTCCTTTCTCTAGCTCCTCCGTTGGGGACCCTGTGTTCAGTTCAGGGGTTGGCTGAGAGCATTCACCTCTGTATTTGTCAGGCACTGGAAGAGCCTCTCAGGAGACAATCATATCAGACTCCTGTCAGCAAGCACTTGTTGGCATCCACAGTAGTTTCTGGGTTTGGTAGTTATATATGGGATGGATTCCAGGTGGGGCAGTCTCTGATGGTCTTTCCTTCAGTCTCTGCTCTACATTTTGTCTCTGTCCTAATCCTCCCATGGATATTTTGTTCCTCCTTCTAAGGACGACTGCACTATCTGCACTTTGATCTTTCTTCTTCTTGAGCTTCATGTAGTTTGTGAATTGCATCTTGGGTATTCCTAGCTTCTGGGCTAATAAGCCACTTTCCAGGCACTACAATGAGGGTGCTAAAATTAAGCCTTCATTTAGCCATAACAGAGTCAATAACTGATATATTACCTATACTCGTAAAGGGGTTACTGATTTACTAATATATACATAGACTTGATAAAAAGTATGTATCAACAATTTGTATATTTGTAGAAAAACAAAAGTAGCTTTTAAAGAAGGGACAATTTCAAACTCTCAATAAACAGTTACTAAGGAACTTGCTTTCCCTGTTGAGGAAATGCTTTCTGCAATAGAAAACTTAGTGCAAGTGCACACCTCCATGCTATGTAGTTTGAATGAGTTAGGGTTACTGTTACAGTGATCAAACACTAGGACCTAAAGCAACATGTGGAGGAAAAAGTTTATTTTGTTTAGAATTCTATTTCACCCTTCAACATCAAAGAAAGGATAGGAACTCATCCAAGGCAGGAATCTCGAGAGAGGGGATGATGCTGAGGGCATGAAACAATCCTTTCTATTAGCTTGTACCTCATAGCTTGATCAGGTTGGTCCCCCAGAATGACCAGGCCCTCAGTGACATCACTGGAAGTCATACTGTATATCCAATGGACCAGTAAGATAAAAGGAGAGAAACAATATTCTTAGAAGATAGCAATTTTTCTACCTCAGTATCCAGCTATGCCACCTTTTTTGCATATATTCGAAGGATGCTTCAGTCTACCACAGAGACACTTGTTCATCCATGTTCATTGCTGCCATATTCTAAATTGGAAACAACCTGGGGTAATACATATTATGAGACAAGGAAATCCCCAGGACACCCTTTTAACTCATATTGTGATGGCATATATACACATACACATATACTACAAAATTTAAAAAGATTTTACTGCATTAGGTTTTTATGGTACTACTAAAATACCCTCTTATTTTAGCTCTCTCACCCTGTATTCCCCCCATTGTGACTCTATTTTACCCCCTCCCCATTTGATTCTCCTGTTACAACCTCCAATCTATTCATCCATAAGTATTCTATTTCCCTTTCCTAGGGAGATCTGTCTTGATCCAGTCCCTTCTTACACATCTAATTGCTGTGGGTCTATGTGTTAAAGATTTGTTATCATTGACTTACCAGGTATCATCCAATATTTACCATATTTGGCTTTTTGCGTCTAGATTACCTTACTCAGGATGACTTTTTTTCAAAGTCTCTCAACTTACCAGCAAATTTCATTTTTAATGACTGAATAAAATTTAGTAGTGTAAATATTCCAAATTTTCTCCATCCATCCTTTTTCTGAGGGACATCTAGGTTTTTCCAAATTATACCTATTATGAATAGAGCAAAATTAGACATGGTTGAGCAAGTGCCTCTGTGATAAGATGAAGCATTTTTTGGATACATTCCCAACAGTGGTATGATGGATCTTGAGGTAAATGGATTGCTATCTTCCTGGGGAACTGCGTCACTGATTTCCATCATGCCTATACATGTTTACTTTCTCAACAGAAATGGATGAGTATTCTGCTTACACTAAATCCTTAAAAGAATGAGATACCACTTATGTTATTGAACTTAGCCATTCTGACAGGAGTAATATGAAATCTCAAAGTAGCTTGATTTGCATTTTTCTGATTCCTAAGACAGTTGAACATTTTTTTAATTGCTTTCCAGCCATTTTGTTTTCCTCTTGACAATTCTATTCAGATCTGTACCCATTTTTGAATGTATACTATTTTACTTAATAATATTCTATCAAAACTCTCATTCATAAAATCATTTCCACCTTTCAGGCTGACTCTTTTTAGGAATGGCAGTGTCCTTTGCCATACACAAACTTTTCAGTTTCATGAAGTTCCATATATTGTTGATTTTAATGTCAGTGCTGACATTTTTCTATCTGAAAGTCTTTTCCTGTGCCCATGTGTACAAAAGCCTCTCCATTTTCCTTTCTATTGAATTTAGTGTTTCTACCTTTACACTGAGGTCTTTGATTAAAATGGATCTGAGTTTTCTGAAGGACAATAAGTATGGATCTATTTGGATTCTTTTACGTGTAGCAATCTAGTAGAAAATGCTGTCATTTTTTCCAGTGTGTCAGTCTTACCTATGGCTGCATTTTTGCTTATCTACCTGGAGATAGACTTTTACTGATACATTGTAGATTATTTTCTGCTAATGTTGACACTCATGGAACTGACCTAGAATCTAATTGTGCTATCTTACCATTAAAACTCTAAGTATGATGCTTGAGGAATGTTAACATGGCAAGGGATTATCTTACTATAATATGACCATTAATTTTGGCAACATATACAAAATAACCAAAGCTATAGTACTCTGGACACCTTTATTATGAGCTATAGTACTCTAGGCCCCTTTTTATTATTATAAAATACATTATGGGTGTACCAATGGCAGTGGGAGGATATTGCTGACAGGAGCCTGATATAGAAGTCTCCTGAGAGTCTCTGCCAGTGCCTGACAAATACAGAGGGGGATGCTCTCTGCCAACCATTGGACTGAGCACAAGGTCCCCAATGAAGGAGCTAGAGAAAGGACCCATGGAGCTGAAGGGACTTGCAGCCCCATAAGAGGAACAACAATTTGAACCAACCAGTACCCCCAGAGCTCCCAAAGAATAAACTACCAACCAAAGAGTACACGTGGAGGGTCATGGCTCCAGCAGCATATGTAGCAGAGGATAGTCTTGTCAGACAACAGTAGGGGGTGAGGCCCTTGGTCCTGGGAAGGCTCTATGCCCCATTGTAGGAGAACGCCAGGACAGAGAAGTTAGAATTGGTGGGTGAGTGAGCAGGGGAAGAGAGGAGGGGATAGGGGGTTTTCAGAGGGGAAATCAGGAAAGGGGATAACAATTGAAATTTAAATAAAGAAAATATCTAATAAAAACAAATGCAGTCCATTTACTATTCTCAGGAGTAATGTCACTATGACTTTCAATACATTTTTATGCAAACATTACCACTAGACACTATTTGACTTTTGATGGCCCGAGTAATTTCAAATTTCAAATTATTATCCTCATTAAAGGAATCATGGAGATAGAGATAGAGATATAATTTTGCATGGCAGAATGCTTAGTTCTAAGTTTGCATGCATTTATTTCAACTTGTTGTACCAAGATATATATAAACAGTTCTTTGCCACCTTTTTTATTTTCTGTTCTTTAATTTTCGTTGGATATTTTCTTTATTTAAATTTCAAACATCATTTCCTTTCCCAGTTTCCCCCAAGGAAACCCCATCCTATCCCTCCTCCCCCTGCTCCTATGGGGGTGTTCTGCCACCCACCCAGTCACTCCTGCCTCCTTGCCCTGGCATTCCCCTACACAGAACCTAGGACCACTCCTCCCATTGATACCCAACAAGGCCATCATCCTCTGCTACATATGCAGCTGTAGCCATGGGTCCCTCCATGTGTATTCTTTGGTTGTTGTTTTAGTCACTTGGGGACTCTGGAGGTTCTGGTTAATATTGTTTTTTTCCCCCCTATGGGGCTGCAAACATTTCAACTCCTCCAGTCCTTTCTCTAACTCCTCCATTGGGGACCCCATGTTCATTCCAATGTTTGAATGTGAGCATCCCCGTCTGTATTTGTCTGGTACTGGCAGAGACTCTCAGGAGACAGCAATTTCAGGCTCTATCAGCACGCCCTTCTAGGCATCCACAATAGTTCCTGGGTTTAGTGTATTTATATTGGATGGCTCCCCAAATGGGCAGTCTCTGGATAGCCTTTCTTGCAGTCTCTGTATTTCTTCCCATTAGTATTTTGTTCACCCTTCTAAGGAAGACTGAAGCATCCACACTTTGGTCTTCCTTCTTCTTGAGTTCATGTGGTCTTTGAAATGTATCTTGGGTATTCCTAGCTTCTGAGCTAATATCCACTTATCAGTGATTACATACCAGGTTTGGTTTTTTTTGTGATTGGGTTATCTCACTCAGAATGATATATTCTAGTTCCATCCATTTGCCTGCAAATTTCATGAAGTCATTGTTTTTAATAGTTGAGTAGTACTCCATGGCATAAATGTACTACCGTTTCTGTATCCATTCCTCTGTTGAAGGACTTTTGGTTTTTTTCCAGCTTCTGGCTATTATAAATAAGGCTGCTATGGACATGGTGGAGCATGTGTCCTTGTTTTATGATGGTGCATCTTTTGGATAAATGTCCAGGAGTGGTTTAGTTTGGTCATCAGGTAATACTATGTCCAATTTTCTGAGGAACTGCCACTCTGATTTCCAGAGTATTTGTACCAGTTTGTAATCCCGATTTATTTGTGTGATTTTGTAGGCATAGTTTGCACTTGCTTGGGAATCTTAGATTATATTTCTTTTACTATAAATTATATTATATATTATATAATTCTTCAAAATCAGTTCTCAATAAGGAACTTGCAAATATAATTCAGAAGAATATGAAAATAATCTCCACAGTTATTAAGTTGTTTTCATTAAAGTCATTCAAGGTGATACAACACATTCAAACAATAAATGTAATATACCATAAAAAAGACTAAAAGAGAGAAATTATGTGATCCTATGAAAAGATTTAAGAGAGTCCAGCAGTTGATCCTTGTAAGAAAAACATAAAATAATTGAAAACAGAAGGAATATACCTCAGTATAGTAAAGATTAGACATAAAAATCCTATAACCAACATCACATGAAAACAAGAAAATGTCAAAGAATACCAGCAAAATCAGAATGGGGATGAAGGTTTTAAGTTTCTCCTCTCTTATTTTGTAGGATGTTTGAACCATAGGGGGGTGTACTACAAGATAAGACATAAATAAAAGAGATACAAATAAGAAAGTTTTGAATCAAATTATTTGTTTTCAGAAAATATGATCCTATTTGTAAAAAACCCTAATGACTACTCCTCCAGAAATCTCTTGGCACTTATAGAAACTCTAAAGATATTAGCAGTTACAAAATTAGTAATTGAATCAAGCCTCAGCCTTTTAATGTCACAAGTATTCTTCCTTTCACTGTTTCCTATACCTTCTGAATAACTCAATTGCACAAGGTAAAAATCATATTTTATTGATTTTATTTTATGCATGAAGGTCTTTTGCTTGCATTTTCATAGAAGTCTTCAAAGATACAAGAACAGGGTATCAGCATTCCGGTATCTGGAATTACAGAAGATTGTGAGCTTCCACAATCTTCTGAAAATTAAACCCAGATCATCTTGAACAGTGTTGCCATTGTTCTTAATGGATAAGCCCTCTCACAAGAATACCCATACTTTAATTTCGTTTCCCCTGCCACATCTCCTTTGACCAGGCCAGAGAAATCTGTCTTCAAATGCTCATGAGATTGAACTTGATTAGGTAAGGATTTTTTATTTATTTATTTATTTATTTTGTGAGCCAGTGAGTTTATTGGGGCTGCTTTCAACACCAGTGGTTCCCATCCTTCCCAATGTTGTGAGCCTTTAATACAGTTTCTCATGTTGTGGTGATCCCAACCATAAAGTTATTTAGTTGCTACTTTATAAAATATTGCTATCGTTTGAATCATAAAGTAAATATCTGATATGTAGCTTCCAAAGAGGCCTCAACCCATTGGTTGAGGTCCACCAGCTTACACCAATGAAGACTGAGGTGAAGACAGCTATAGGGCTGAAAAGTCCATCCTTGTATAGGAGGGCAGAATTGATATTCTGCAGAGTGCTAGATTACTGAATACAATCTATAGATTCAATGTAATCCCCACCAAAATCTCAACAACATTTTTTCACAGAACTTAAAAAGACTCCCAACATTCACATGGAAGCATAAAGGACCCTGAACAGCCAAAGCATCCTGAGAATAAAGAGCAATTTTAAATAAGAGAATATCCAATCTCCATAGTAACAACATCAACATGGTACTTTCACAAAACACTTGTTGACCAATGCAATGGAATAGGGGGACTGGAGTAAACCCAAAAACTTGAAACCACATAAATTTTAATGACGTTTCAAAACCAGACTTACTTATTAAAGAAAGACAGACTCTTTGAAATTTCTTCTAGGGAACATGGCTATCCATGTTGTAGCCAAGGCTCTGTTGCTGAGAAGAGACTAAGGCCCACATTTAATTATACCTGCCAATCCCTTCCGCATACAAAGGTTCACAAATCAAGGACCACATTTTTAAGCAAAAGATCAATGTCAACACATAAGCTCTTTAATAATTTTATGTAAAGTCACTGAAATCAGAGAGAACAATTATAATTCACCTATGTAGGAGAAAATGTCCTAGTCTTTTGGAAAAGAGAGTCAAATTTCCAAAATGAATAAAAAGAGTGACATTTGGTTTTATATAGTAATCAGAAAACAGGATGATCAGTTTTATAGTTACAATTTTTATTCATGACTGGGTATATTCTAGTCATTCGAAGAACCTAATAAAGAGTAGCTTTTAGTCAACCTGGTAGACAGATACTATTTTAGCTTGGTTTTACTCTTCTTTAAGAAAAAATATTGACCAAACTTTTCTTCCTTACAGTAGTAGTGGTAGGCTTCCTTTCTAATTTTTCATTATGCTGCAGACATTCATTCCAATTTCTATTGAACTGGTAGATAAATAGCTTATTTGAAAGTGGAATATATGCAATATTATCTTTCAACTGTGAAATAAATTGTATGTATTTAATTAAATATGCAAATAATAAAATACCATTAGAATAATGTATGCAGCATGTCTATCTATCTATCTATCTATCTATCTATCTATCTATCTATCTATGAATATGTGTATATTTATCCCACATAATATTTTGGAATTTAGAAGCTAAAAGTTACACCCCACAGGCCAAGGAGGCATCACAGATGGTAAAGCACTTACTGGCTTTAACAGTGAAGACCGTTTTTGATCTTCAGTATTCATGTAACCATGCTTATGAATTCAGTCCTGGGGAGAATAAAACAAGAGGTTCCTTGGGGTTCCCTTGCCAGTCATCTAACCTAATTGATGAGCTCCAGGCCAATGAGAACCCCTGTGTGAAGAAATATAGTCAGTCTTCTGGAAGATGATATCTGAGGTTGACCTCTTTGTTTTGCACACGTGTCTCCACTGCTTGCACACCTGTAGAGATACAAAATCTCACACACAGAAGTATTAATATAAACTAATACAGAAGTACTAGTATACATCCATACAAGTTAGACCTGATATTTCCACAGACTGCTCTGAATATAGAGCTGTTTCATCCAATACTTTAACAATTTATTGCTTTAAAAGCTTCTACAATGACAAATTCTTTAAAAATGTAATTGTTGAACTTTGAAATACTGAAGGTGTTCTCTTTTATCAGAACCCCAAATCAATTATATATACAGTGAAGTTATTCTTATTAGAATATATTTCCTTTTGTATTTTAAGAAAGAAAATTAATGAAACAATTATACAATAAACCCATATTATTGAAAAAACTTTTATCTCTACAATTTTTTTAAATTTTTTATTGATCTAATAAAATTTATTTTAAAATATACAACTCAGTAATGTCATTTTTTTTATTTTCTAAGTTTTTTATTTACATCCCAAATCATTTACCCTTTCCCATTTCCTCCCTCCCCAAAAGTCCCATAAGCTCCCTTCCCTCCCTCTTTTCTCCATTCAACCCCCTCTCACTTCTCTGTCCTGGCATTCCCCTATTTTAAATTGTATTAATGTATACAAATGTTGTCTACTACTTGGGTTGTAAACATTAATTCAGCTGGCAAGAAGCATAACTAAAATTTAACAATTAAATTAAAAATAGAAAGTCAAACTCATTCTAATTATATCCAAATTAATGCCAAAACTTACTTTTCAAATGACCTAAATCTATTTGTTGCCCTCTAATAAATAATCAGTAGAGTTTCACACTACTTAATGTAGTTTCCTTTCATTGACCTTTAAGAATCTCTGAGGTCTTAAAATTCCCCAAGAAATACACACATCACATACATGGCATCCAAAGCTTTTCTGACATAAATAATCCTGACACAAAATTTTGAGAATGTTTTTCCAGAAAACATTGTTTCTGGTTTGCCTTGATTTACAGGCACTTTCCAAACTGTTGAAAACAAGTATAGTAATTGTTTTTAATGGTTTTCATAGTTTAGCTTGTAACCACCCAATAATGCGATTTCCCCTATCTGTTTCTGTTTTCAAATTAGATACTTTATCTTAATGGGTTTTTTTTTCTCACTCTATTTTCCATAGATGAACATCTTATTGTATTTTAAACCACTGAGCATTATCAATTCATTTGAGGTTTTTCCTGATAGTATCTCTCCTATTTTCTTCTTATAAACTTGGGAAATTGCAGGGTGGAATATTATCTGGACAGCATTTACTGAAACAGTACAAACATAACATATGCTTTATCTAGAGTCAGCACAGCAAATTCTGTCTAAATATTTTATATATTCTACAAAAATATCAGAGAATTTTCTGATAATCTATCACTTCGTCTACTCAGTAGTTAATATAGAATAAAAATAGTGGATGGAAATTAAGCGAGAGTCCATCATGTTAAGTTGAGGTTTTATGGAATACAGGTCACTGAACAAGCAATCATATTATAAATTGGAAGATAGTTCACCTTGATTTTATTTCAGTATCAGTAAGCATAGAGGCATTTATTTGGTGTAGGTCATTGTTTTCTAAAACTCACTCTGTGTGTGCCTGCATGTGTGTATGTGTGTGTGTGTGTGTGTGTTTAAACATTCTGAACTCTAAACATTTTGAAGTACAATAATCTATCACAAAATTCTCAATCTCTGGACAAGAGGCATGCTATACACATTTATTCTGTTGCAAAAAGAGAACAACATAGGTATGGTCCAGTTTATGGTGAAATACTATTTATCGTAAGGTTGAATGAGCTCTTATTGCATCCCATTTAATAATGTTTCACATAGGAATGACATTTCAACATGGATTAATAACTGTCCCTTTGTGTTTATTTCAGGCCTTTATTGTTCTATGTTTAGTACCAAAACTAAGTCACTTCTTAAGTCCTCTTCCAGTACCTCATTCAGACTGTCTTTCCATATATAGAAGTTTTCTATGGCTGCTAGAACGTATTTCATATGAGTATATATCTTATACAGGATTATACACCATGAAGTTCTGGAGGACAGGGCTCAGTGATCTGCTTCTGTGTGTGACAGGAGACTGTTCATGAATTTCTTTTGCATTCTCACATAGCAAATGTAACATTTGTTACTGTATCCCTATCATATCAAAGTACTGTATTACTTGACAAATGTTCTCCTCATTTTAAATGACAGGAAAGCATCATCTCCAGTTCTCTACTTCCATAACAACAGTATTTCTCTTTGAAGGCAGATCTGGTACTCACCTTTTGAAAGGATACCCTGTTAGACAGAACCAAGCACAATCTAAGCTCATATTCCTATAACCTTATTGTTAATAACATATGCATAGAGTTTTGAAAAATTAGACCCAGTTCAAAGATTACCAGGATAAGATTATGTATATATTAGGCTTACAGTGATTCGTCACCTCGTTATATTTTCCTTGTTTATCATTTATGCTTAATGAAAGGTGGCTACACATTCTGTGAATATACTCTGGTGACAAAGGGACAGAGAACTTGCTAAACTATTCCTGTTGCCAAGGAATACTTTCTAGAAACTCTTCTCAGCAAGTGTTGACTTGATATGTTAAAAGTGTCTTAGCATGAAGATAACGTCCATGTAATATGGAAAGATGGGTCAATAGAGTATGTTAGAAAAAAAAATTAATCCTAATGTTAGATATTTTCCGTTCTACCGCCCATACCTTCTCCCCACCCCCTGTTTCCACATGAATATCCCTACCCCCACTCCACCTGACTTCTAAACTCCCTGGGTCCTCTAGTTTCTTGAGGGTTAGGTACATCATCTCTGAATGAACACAGATCCAGGAGTCTTATGCTGTATATGTGTTGGGGGAATCATATCAATTGCGACCTGTTTGGTGGTCCAGTGTTTGAGACATCTTAGAGGTTCAGATTAATTGAGACTGCTGGTATTCCCACAGGGTCACCCTTCTCAGCTTCTTTCAGCCTTTCCCTATTCAAAAGCAGGGGTCAGCTGCTTCTGTCCATTGATTGGGTGCAAATATCTACATCTGACTCTTTCAGCTGCTAGTTGGGTCTTCTGAAGTGCAGTCATGCTAGGTCCATTTTTGTGAGTGCTCCATAGCCTCAGTAGTAATGTCAGGCCTTGGGATCTCACCTTGAGCTGGATCCTATTTTGGGCCTGTCTCTGGACTTTCTTTTCCTCAGTCCCCTCTCCATTTCCATCCCTGTAATTCTTTCAGACAGGAACAATTATGGGTCAGAGTTGCGACTATGGGATGCCCCCCTCCCTCATTTGATGCCCTGTCTTTCTGCTGAAGGTGGGCTCTATAAGTTCCTTCTCCCTACTGAAGGACATTTTATCTAGGGTCCTTCCCTTTGAGTCCTGACAGTCTCTCACCTCTCAGGTCTCTGGTGCATTCTAGAGTGATCCCACAACCTCCTACCTCCAGAGGTTGCCTGTTTCCATTCTTTCTGCTGGGCCTCAGGGTTTCAGTCCTTTTCACTCAATCAATACCAGATCAGGTTCCCCTCTCCCCCCATCCCCCCCCCGTTCACTTTCCTTCCCAGGTGCCTTCCTCCCTCCCCACTTATGATTGCTTTCTTCTTCCTTCCAAGTGGGACTGAAGCATCCTCACTTGGGCTCTTGGGCACTTCAGCTTGTTGACCTTTTTTGAGTTCTGTGGATGATATCTTGGGTATTCTGTACTTTTTTTTTTCCGCTATAGATCTTTTCAATATCAAACAACACCCAACATTTGCTTCTCAACAATTAGCTTAATATTTCTAGTCAAAGAAAACTCATTTAATACTAAAAAGTATCTTTAAGATTTACATGTTTCTTTGACTTCCTTTGCTGAGATAATTTGTCACTTAAAGTTGAAATAAGGTGATTCTTCTTCCTTCCTAACTACATTGACACTTCATTTCCTCAATGCTAACAAGAACACTTTATAATCTGGAGAGTATTTCCTTTTGTTTGTTTGATTCTAAACTGAAAACATGTTAGATGTTATAGATATAGTTTGAGTAAAATTTATGTAAGGATGTTGTTTGAAATACAGGTAAATCATTGTTAATGTATAAGAAATATCAACCCAATGTTGTCATTAATATAAGCTCTTGTTGTTTGATTTCATTTATGTTTTATAATTTTTATTATTAGAACCTGACATATTAAATTGATGGAATAAAGAAAACAAAATTTTGCAAATTTAGGATTAACTGTCATGTGGCCTCAATTTCCAGGTATGTGCAGTTACCACAGCAAATCTCTGAGGTCATCACTCTTCAGTAGACCTGATTTATGAGCTGATGTCTGAATCAGTACCTCCTTTAGAACATTTCAGTATGAAAATAGCAAACCCAACCACTTAAGATGTTCTTTGTCTACACTTCTATAAAAATATCCAGACTATTTTGCAGAAAGAAGTGGAAAGCTTGACTCACAGTCTCTGTTGCAATGTTAGCAGTAATTCACCATTTCACAGGAATTCTGATTTGTGATTTGTGTACAGCACCAGCCAGAACTCTCTGTTTACTATTTTTCATTTCTTAAAGCTTTGCAAATGTTCTTAGGTAATCAATTGGAAATGAAAGGATAGTACCATAGTCCTCTTATGAAACAGAATGTTAACCAAGCACTCTTGTTCATGTTTCTTTTCTTTGATAAGCATTTAGGATACCTCACAGTTTATGAAGGTGCCAGATTTCAAATTTCACTGAGAAAAATGAATATATATAAAATATATATATTATTATTCATAACATTAATATATATTATATTCAATTATATAGTTAAATATAATATTCATGCTATATTATGTTATATATCATGTATAAATATATTATATATATTATATATGGTATATATATAATTAATATATATATATAATTAATAATATGGTATATTATATAATATATATATTCTGAGAATGGAATTGAATAACATTCCTTTTCATTCTTTTATGGCTATCACAGTCAACACAGCAATTGTTTTTTTTTTTCTAGACAGGGTTTCTCTGTGTAGCCCTGGCTGTCCTGGAACTCACTCTGTAGACCAGGCTGCCCTCGAACTCAGAAATCCGCCTGCCTCTGCCTCCCAAGTGCTGGGATTAAAGGCGTGCGCCACCACTGCCCGGCTAACACAGCAATTGTTAACTGCCATGATGGTAGGCTTAACATAAAGATGAAATTATAAGGAAGTTTGAAACTGAAAAATGGTGATCACTTAGTAAGATGTCTTGTATGCAACCAGTGTAATTACTCACACAAAAAATTTTGAATTCAAGCTTACAGAGCCTGAGAATAGTGTAAGGCCCTGGTCAAGTCACCTAAGGTCCAAGGTCAGGATAAGCTGACTAACCACATAAATTATCCATCTTTCTCTGGAAATTTCTCAATGTTTATTTGAACATTTTGTTTAAAACATGCTGTGTTATTGTAATTTCTTTTATGAATATCTTATATAACTGCCTATATTTGAAACTACATGCATATGTAGAATACCTTCTATTCAAGGTACTTTAGATTAAATATTTGGCTTATTTATAAAATAAATATTTAGCTGTAGATATGAAAGAATATCCAGTACATCACATGTTTTTGTAACCTGTATCAAATTATATGTTAAAATAAAGAAATGTTGTACATAGGAGTCAACCTATTTACCATTTTTCCTGTATAGTACTTCCCTAATTGAATCCAGATAAAATATTAGTGAGCAGAGGTGAGGAAATCACTCTCCCACGTTATTTCCACTGCACTTTCTTTCAGAGAGAAAGTTAACATCTTTCTATCATATTTCAGGGACTCTACTTATCAAGTCACAGCCTTCAAGACTAAATAGTCAAATCTCCTTGACTGATCCTCCTTGAGGCTGATGGACACATCCAAGCATGCCGGCAGAACCAGCATATATTCATACTCAGAGCCTCCTAATGACTACAAGGATAGGAGAGAAAATGAAAAACTTAACGTATCACTATTTTGAGATTAATGGGGATATCTTGTAGAACCTGGTAATAAAAATAAATGATATCCATAAAAATAAAGAAAGAAAGAAGTAAATGATCTAGGAGTACTTAATAAACTTAGATTTCAATATTGCCTTGCATTTTTCCTTTTCTAGAGAAATTAAGACTGAAACAAACACCAACAAAATGTTTCGATCTTTGTACTGAGTTTCTTCCAGCCTCTCTTCTCTGTTCTAACTATTCTAACATATCTTATCACATGCATAGGATTTTGAGTTTGAATGGATGAAATTCTTCTCTCTCTCTCTCTCTCTCTCTCTCTCTCTCTCTCTCTCTCTCTCTCTCTCTCTCTCTCCTCTCGTGTGTGTTGATATTGTAATAATGAATATTTCTAATATGTAACGAATCATTTTAATCTACCAACTTGAAGCAGTGCTGAATCTCTGTTGCTACTTTAGAGAGCAGAGTAAACCAGGCAGTGATAAATTGCTCAGTTCAAAGGCACTTTGTTCTGAAGCCTGTCCTTACTGTCAATATTTACTTTTCACCTAATTTTTCAAAAACTGGATTAATAACAATGTCACTTGTGGAAATCCCCTCACCCACCTCCTCTGTCCTATCATAGCATCCCAAGGATCGTAAGCTTGTAAGTATTGTATTCTATTTGTAATGAACATTTAAATGGACCTTTACCAAGTATAGATTTTGTTCCTCCATCTTGTCTTTCACAAAAAAAGCAGGTTTAGTTTCTATATCTGAAAACCAAAGGTAGGTTATGATGACTCTCAGATTTAGTGGTTAGGCTAACAGAATGAAACCATATCATAATTTTTGAAAAAGAAGAAGTGATTATTATTTTAAAATATTTTAAAGATAATATAGTACTTATTTGTAAAAGATAATCTAGTTGATAATTAAAACTTTACTGTGATAACTCCTGTCCAAAAAAAATAAAAACCTAGACAGGAAGCAATTGAACTTTTAAAATTTGTGATAGGAATGCTCAAGTGTAACTAATATGGTTGCTGTTGAGTTTGGAGTAGGGCTTAGTTTTTGTTTTTTGTTTTATTTGTTTTTTGTGGGGTTATTTTAGATATTTTCATTATTTACATTTCAAACGCTCTCCCTCATTCTTTGTTTTCCCTCAAAAAACTCCCTAGCCCATCCCTGTCACCCTGGTCACTAACCCACCCACTTCTGCTTCCATATCCTGGTATTCCCCTATCCTGGGGCAATGAGCCTTCACAGGTCCAAGGGTCTCTCCTCTTATTGATGTCCAACCAGGCCATCCTCTGCTACCCATGTGGCTGGAGCCACAGATTCCTCCCTGTGTACTCTTTGGTTGGTAATTAAGTCCCTAGGAGCTCTGGGAGAACTAGTTAGTTCACATTGTTGTTCCTCCTATGGGGCTGTAAGCCCTTTAGCTCTTTGGTTCCTTTCTCTAGCTCCTCCATTGGGGACCCTGTGCTCAGTTCAATGGTTGGCTGAGAGCATTACCCTCTGTATTTGTCAGGCACTGGAAGGGACTCTCTGGAAACAGCTATTCAAGCACCTGTTAGCAAATACTTGTTAGCATTCACTATAGTGTCTGGATTTGGTAACTGTGTATGTGATAGATCCCCAGTTGGGGAAGTTTCTGGATGGTCTTTCCTTCAGTCTCTGCTCCACACTTTTTCTCTGTTCTCCCTCCCATGGGTATTTTGTCCCCTATCTAAGAAGGACCAAAGTATCCACACTTTGGTCTTCCTTGATCAATCCTATATCTGATAGAGGGCTAATATCAAATATATACAAAGAACTCAAAAAGTTAGACTCCAGAGAACCAAATAATCCTCTTAAAAATGGGGTACAGAGCTAAACAATGAATTCTCAACTGAGAATTACTGAATGGCTGAGAAGCACCTAAAGAAAGGTTGAACATCCTTAGTGATCAGGGAGATGCAAATCAGAATGGCCTTGAGCCTCCACCTCCTACCAGTCAGAATGGCTAAGATCAAAAACTCAGGGGACAGCAGATGCTGGAGAGGATATGGAGAAAGAACAGTCTTCTATTGCTTGTGGGATTGCAAGCTGGTAAAACCATTTTGGAAATCAGTTTGCCATCAGAAATTTGGACATAGTATTACCATATGACCCAGCTATACCACTCCTGGGCATATACCCAGAAGATGTTTCAATATTTAATAATGACACATGCTCCACTATGTTCATAAGAAGCCTTTTTTTTTATAATAGCCAGAAGCTGGAAAGAACCCAGATGTCTCTCAGCAGAGGAATGGATACAGAAAATGTGGTATATTTATACAATGGAGTACTACTCAGCTATTAAAAACAATGAATTCATGAAATTCTTAGGCAAATTGATGGAACTAGAAAATATCATCCTTAGTGAGGTAAGCCAACCACAGAAGAACACACATGCTATGTTCTCCCTGATGAGTGGATATTAGTTCAGAAGCTTAGAATACCCAAGATATAATTCACAAACCACATGAGGCTTAAGAAGGGCTTTGTTTTCTTTAAACGGCTGCCCATTAGTGCACTGACCATGCTACAGTGAATATAAGGGCAACACAATTAGATATGGTACTTTTCTTTCTCTTTTTCTTCCTTTTTCTTTTCTTTTGTTTGGGGGAGGTCACAAGTGTTAGGATGGACCTGGTAGGATTGGGCAGTGAATGTGATCAGAATTCATCATGTAAAATTTCTAAAGAATCAGTAAACAAACTATGCTTAAATATGAAAATTATACATATATGGAGAAAGTTTTTTTTTAAAAAAATACAACCACTCTAACTTGTCCTTTAAGATAATTTAATTATGTAATATGAGCATGCCTTTTCTCCCAGAGCTGGTATACTGGTTTTGCCTTTTACATACACAATTCTTAAAGTGAATAAAAAAGATTCACCACTACCCCTCCCACTCTTTAAAGGGTTCTTTTGAAGTCAGTTATGTTATTTTATTGTATTCCACAAAATTTTGTTGTTAAATGAAATTGTTACATAAAATACATGTAAGTTACTGAAGTCTTCATTGTTACATATGTCTTTTACCTACTTCATACCTAACTTCATACAGTTAATAACAAATTCGAGGGATATAGGCTATAAACATTTCTCAAATATTACAGCACATAGTATGTGAACAAAACAAAACAAAATTGCAATTGAGAGCAGAGGCTCCATCAGAAAACCAAATATCATTCTGTGTAATAATAATTAAATATGAAAGAGGGTGTGATTTTAAAAGAGAGTAAGGGTAGCACATAGGAGAGTTTGGAGAGAGGAAAGGGAAAATCAAAATAAATTGATTATATTTTAATCTCAAAAATTAAAAAAAAATTTCTACATTTGTTGGCATTAGACTCAAAGATGCATGCATGTGAATAAGCAAGGCTTGTATTCAAATGAAAAAATACAGTTCATTTATTGTAGTAAGTGTAGGTTATCAGATATTAGCACCATCCAGTACAGCCAGTTTTATGATCTTGGACCACACTAAACACAATAGAAGGAACTGGACTGATAAGCCATAAAATGAGAACCACTTCCATCATGATTTAAAATAAAAGGCTTGTGGATCTAGGAAAAGTCCTACCAATGATTCCAAATACAAACACACATACAAACCAAAATTGAATTTTTCCAATCATAGAGCTAATAAGGAATTAAAAACCAGACTAAAGAATCCAGGCCATAGATAGGCATTTTATCCTCTGTGCTTGTGTATTCAAGATTATACAAAAAATTCCACACCATCGAAACGTTTCAAACTTACCTGTGCCAACTGTGTCTTAATCTAGGTTCTAAATGAGTAAATTTTTTAAAAAAAAAATGAGACTTCTACAATATAGAAAGTAACAGATGGCACCAACAGCAACAATTGATGCAGGAAGGAGTTCTGGCTTAGGGAAATTAAATAAGAAGAAGAATAAAAAATATGTTTTTATTATCTCATTCAATATATATTTAACAAGTTCATAAACAACTCATTGGAATGTTCTGTGACTTGGGGGTAACTAGGAAAGTATTATTCTTGCTCTTATCTTCATAGACATTTTATATTTCAATGTCGTGATGGACCTGAAACAATGATACAAACTAAATCCATGATTGAATCCACCCTTTCGTGCATTTTTCTGTTAATGAAGAGATTTAGAACTGACCAGGGGTAGTGAGGAAATAAAAGACAGGCAGCCTGAGGCTGGAGATATGGCTCAGTGGTTAAAAGCAGTAGTCACTCTTCCAGAGGTCCTGAGTTCAATTCCCAGCAACCATATGGTGGCTCACAACCATCTCTAATGGAATCTGATGCTCCCTTCTGGTGTGTCTGAAGAGAGGAACAGTCTACTCATATAAATAAATAAAACTTTAAAAAAATGAAAACATACTATTATAATATTTAAAAAATAAAGACAGGCAGCCATCCACAAAGACAGAAATCTAGGGATGGGTGTGCTGGGCTCTCTATTTGAGAAGTCTTAGCATTTCAGAACCTCAATATGTTTACTATATAGAGTTGAACAGAATAGTGGAATTATTGCATAAAGATATACCATGAGATGGGGTTTATATTGTTCAAATGGATCATGGAAATTGGTTTGGTGAATCTCTGTAGAAACAATCTTTAAAAGAGAATGTTTATGCACATACAGTTACCATACACACTTGGACCAGAGGAAGGTTTTGTCACACCTTTGAGCCTCCCACCAGGGATAAGGTTTTGCCTTTCCTCTATGGATCTTTGGCTCTGGAGTCCTGTACATGGCCAGTTTATGGCAACAAAATTTATCCAGTTAAGATGAAAATATCATCCTTAGTGAGGTAACCCAATCACAAAAGAACACACATGGTATGCAGTCACTGATAAGGGAATATTAACCCAGAATCTCGGAATACCCTAGACACAATTCGCATATCAATAGATTTCTAAGAAGATGGAAGGAGAGACCCCTGGTCCTGGAAAGACTGGATGTAGGGGAATGCCAGGACAGAGAAAGGAGAGGGGGTTGAATGGAGAAAAGAGGGAGGGAAGGGGGCTTACGGGACTTTCGGGGAGGGAGGAAACGGGAAAGGGGAAATGATTTGGAATGTAAATAAAAAAATAACTTAGAAAAAAAAAAGAATACTGGGTGTTTAAACATGTTGTTTTGCACAAACCAACGGTATCTTCAAAAAAAAAAAAAAAAGGATATCACTGAGAGTTTTCTCCAGTCCATACATTATATTCTATAAATGCAATGACAGGGAAACATGATCCCAAACATCACACAACATGGGACTTAGTTTGGAGAAGTTTTAGCATATTGATTACATGAATTTAATGTAAAATATAAACTTGAATGTGTGCATGTTTCTTGAACTTCAGTGTTTCAACTGAGACTATTTGGCAATGAAGATAGTGTGGAAGTGTATTATTAGATATGAGGTTCCATTGACTAGATTTATTAAAGGCATTATTATCCTACATTATTTTTATTTCTGAGGAGCTTAACGAGATGTCACAGTATTGTAGTCCAAGAAGAAAAACTGACATACATGGAGGCAGTGTGTGTGTGTGTGTGTGTGTGTGTGTGTGTGTGTGTGTGTGTGTATGTGTGTGTGTGAAAGAGAGAGAAGGTGGGGGAGATGAGTCTATAGGTGTCAGATTATGATTGAAGTATCTTAAGTTTCTGTGATTTTATATTGGAAAAGTAGAGAAAGCTCATTCTTAATATAAATACAATGAATCAATATTTGAATAAATTTATGAAGTGTAGGATCATAGTACAATCTTATTATAAATTCCAAGAATAAATGCTAAAGAAATCATATTATAGACTTAAAATTATATTGAAATAATTGAGTTGAAGCAAAAAGGTAAAGAAGTAAAAAACAAAACAAAAAAACAGAATTGAAGTGAAAAGTCTGCTGCAAAGCTAAAGGAAACAAGCCTGACTAGGGGCATGTTGGCTGGGAGACAGGGGAAGGCTGTTAGCTCTGCTCTGAACTTCTCCTAAGATCTCTGTTTATGACTTTTCATTAACTTGGCAGCTCAGAGCCCTGTCTACACTCAGAATCTTCAGGGTTAAAGAAAATCCAGTGCCCATAAAATGTCCAAATTTAAATACTATCATATTAATAATTTTAAAGACACTCAGTTAAGTCCAATGCAATCTTAAAAGCCAAAGCCTTTAGATAATTCTTAGCTAAAATGAATTTTCCAGCTACAGAAAGCATATTTATCATCAGATATTTCTTAATGTATAAGTTTAGACTAAAGCAGAATAGTAACATAGTATCCTGAAACAGTTTGATGATCCTAAACTTTAAAGGTAACAAATTTCTAGACACATCTAACTTCAATATATATATATATATATATATATATATATATATATATGTATATGTATATGTATATGTATATATAATGCAATTATATATATTAAAATGTATATATATGCGCACACATATATATACATATGTATGTATATTTATGCATAAATATACATATGTATATATATCCTCCTTATTTCAATTTATTTCAATCATAGTCCACATAAAAATATAAATCAAGCAATTAACCTTCATTCTTAAAAAATTGCATCTTATTTTCCACTATATCCAGATAATACTCTAGGTTAATAATTGACCCTGTAAAATGTTGTTATAATTTTCATTTTAAGGAGTGAATACATTTCCTAAGTCATTTGCTAAGACAAATACTTGATGAAGCCTTAATTCAAGCTCAGATACATAAGATTGTACAGTTACAACCATCCCAAGGGTGGTTTCATTACCCTATCGACAGATGTCTAAAATTATCAAATTCCTAAAGCCTTCAATCAGAAATCTTTTAGAGGCTTTCCCTAAGAATTAATTACACAGGTCACTAGTATTTTATTGGGTCAGAATACTGTGTATTGTAATGTACACACACTTGAAATTGAAGATGTGTATGTATTTGACCTCTGTGCATAAGCCCAGACCAATACATTGGGAATCTTCCTGCACCATTATATTGCTTTGAGACAGTTTTTCTCACTGATCTGGAAGCTCATGGCCCTAGCAAGCTTTTAAGATCCTCCTGTCTTCTCCCACTAATATAATGGTTAGAAGAACAAGCAACCATGTCTACTTTTACCTGTATGGTGGATATTTAAGCTTCTCAGGCTCCAATACAAGTAATCTTTTCACAAGTCATCCCCACAGATGCACAATATATTTAGATGTGTATGATCATGAAATAGGCGCTCAAGTGTTTCAGTTGATTAAAATACACTTTGAAAATATTCTTTATTTTATGATAAATGCAATGGACTGCTTACCTTGTTCTAGAAAATATGAAAATGTTCAGCTGAAAATTACTTTGAGTTATGTTTTAAATTGTAATCCTGACCTTTAGTAAGTGTTAAACAGGTTTGTTCAAAATTTAATGAGGATGAGCTTTTATATCATAGTCAATTTAATTCTGAATATTGCAAAGGATTCAACAATTTTAGTATAAGAGCAGAATTCGTTACATATGTATGGCTGATGACTAGCTTGGTCTAAATTTGCACATCTATGGAGTCTAAAATTTAATCAAGACTGTGTCTATTTTTTAAATACTGTAAGAAAAAATAATATAATCTCAAAGGTTTGAAGCTATTTTTTTCTCAGCTCCTTTTCTTGATGATGAACTGTACTATACAAGAATCTCTGTAACACTAGGTAATTGGATGAGGCTTAGAGACTGCCTCTAAGCAAAGCCAAGGGGCCTTGGCTACTTCCCATCTTAACATGTCTCTTAAGACCATGAAACTCAGCTGAGCTGCAGAATTTATTCTTATAGATCACTATTGCAGGTGCAGTGCATGAATCTAAACAAAAGGGAATAGCTATTGATATCTAAATTGTGCTTAGAGTTCAGTTCCCATCTAAGCTGAAGGCTGTTTCCTTCAGCAAATGTTTAATTCAGTGCTGGGATATATCTGTAGTTATGAGTAAACTGATTTGTTTGTAGTCATTGTCAGGTGTTGATTCATTAATTATTCATCAGAATACTCATTTTAGTAGTTTACTTTTACATTATTATTTTAAAGTATACATACAAATGTACAATGTATATAAAAATACATGGATCTGCTCAAGATGTGGACTTGTGTATACAAGGCACATACATCACATACATATTCACATACATATACATAAAAACATCATATACACATACATAAATACATACACATATACATATCCACCCTCATAGCTCCTTTCCAGTTAGTGACTTCTATATGGGGCAGATCATGAGCCATTTTTGCAACTGTGGGGGTCACATTTTACATGTTTTATAAGACAACAATTATCAAAACTCCCAGTGAGAACAAAATAACAAAAAAAGTGGCCCTCCTACGTGAATATCAGAAGTTTTATTATGATACATAATTTTACTTTTTTTAAGTCCCATTGATGGAGTTTATTTTCAATTGTGAAAACTGTATCTTATATACTTGAAAGGAGCAAGACATATGCAACTTACCTGAGAAAACAGTGTGTTAATGAAGAAAAACACGTCAGTTCAATTGGTCTAGGTGTGATATTTGTTTCCATTCTGGACAGTGTCCTCAAAAATGATTTCTGAACCAGTAGAATCAACACACAGGACACTTTTTGGAGTAGGGGGGATTGTGGTGTGATGCCAGGCACAGGTTTTGCCTCTAGGAATAGCCTAACCTCTGAAGTTAAGGAATAGACATACCTTTATTTTATTGCATTGAATATTCTGAAAGTTTTATCAATCTCAGTATGCTTCAATAAGTAAGGTTTCTTTTATGCTGGGGCACCTCAGAACACATATTTTCTGGTGGGTAATTCTCTTCTTTTCCTTCTGGTTCTTTCTGATCATTAGAAAAATATTTAACTCGATATTAAATGAGTCTACCAATGGCTTTAACTAAATTTACTCTTTATTATGAATATTTCTTGAAGAATTCTGAAGGAAAGATATTGATAATTAGGTTCAGTAACAATAGAAAAAATAATGTAGCATTGCCAAACAGTATTTCTATATAATTAAACACAATGGTTAATAAAATCCATCTACATATACAGCATATTTTTTTCTAATGATATCATTATCTTAAGAAACCATGATGCAGGATATTTGATTATTTGGGCTAGTGAGATTTCTTAGAGCATATTCTAGTCTTTTAGATGACCCTTGTTCAATTCCCAGAACCCACATCAAGCAGTTCACAACCTTCAAAAACTCCAGCTGTAGATAATCTAATACCCTCATCTGGCCTCCATCAGCATGTTTATTTATCTTCATTTACTCACCTTCCCACCCATAGGTGTAATTAAGTAACATATTAAAAAATAAATAAAAATCAAATGTCTATTAGAGTTTTAATAATTGTTTTGAAACATACAGACAGTAAACATTTAAGCTTCTTAAAAGAATAAATATTTCTTGAGCACAGATGGTGCTCAATTGCTGTAGGGCTGACCTATTATGTACAAAGCCTAAATTTTGAGTCCAGAACCACATTAAAAACTAGCCATTCATTGCACACCTGTAATACCAATATTAGTGGATTGGAGGCAGGAAGTGTATGAGTTCAAGACCTTTTTTTGACTACATATTGAGTTCAGAACCAGTCTGGGGACATATCATGTTATCTATAAATAATAGGATGATAATATTACAAAGATGAGGAGAAAAGGAGCCAAGATAACAAGGCATAGGACTAAATAATGAAGGAATTTAATCAAGAGTATACATGATAAATTGCCAGTTTCAATTGTAACATCTAAGATTATTCACACTGTTGGAAAGACTGAACTTGTAAATATATTTCTTTAGGACAAAATCATATTTCCCTCTGTGGCAGATGGATGCTCAACAGCTATGGCAATGACTGGCATATAGTTGATTTATAACAAGTAAAACTGAACACAAAATGAAGAGTGAATAGTCATTTGCAACTTGATCAAGCATGAGGATATTGACAGACAGCAGAAGCATTCTGAAAGCTTCCCATAGGGGGTATCAGCAAAGTGATCAAAGCTATACTGTGAGTATGCAGATATAGCAGCAAGATCACAAGGGGAAAGAAAAGAAACCAGAACACCATGCAGAGACTACTGCAAAAAACAAAATCTTACAGGAGAACTGAGACCTAGGAGGAAAATGCATTGTGTTTCCTGTCTTAAATCAACAAAACCAAACCATAAACAAAACAAGCAGCACTTCTGCTTTTATTGTAACAAAGTCTGTGGGTATTTTTTATTTAAAAAACATTTCTGTTGCATGCTGGTATGTAGATGATTATATGCATGTTTAACCTCTTTTTTATATGCTCATACTACCTATCATAGTGCAAGAGCATATTGGGGACAGTTAGAGTAAGGCCAATTATCCAGGAAGTAATATTGACGTGAGTTAAAATAAAATATTTATTAATTTATGAAGATAATTATATATGTGTACATGCATACATATATATTGGATATAGCAATAATTATTTTCAAACCTATGGATTATATTAAATATTATTACAACTACACATATATATGTTTGCATGTACACATATATAATTATCTTCATATGTTTTATATATATATACGTCTATGTTCAAACATACATGTGGCATAAAATAAGGCAGAGAAACTTTAAAATATTTAAAAATAGTGTTGGTATATAAAGAAAAATATAAATTCCAGAAAGGGGCAGAAGACCTGAGGTCTGCAAATGTGTGGACAAACACACGCACACACACACACACACACACACATACACACACACACACATATTCTCACACACATATATGTGTGCTCTCACACACATACACAAGCATACACATATATTCATATGCTCATAAATACAAGTACATGAATAGATGCACACATATGCAGACATGCACAGAGACATGTACACATGTACATGTAAACACATACACAAAACACACACATGTACATACAATCCCACAACCCTTACTTCTTTGCTGTGGAATTTAAGGATAATATTATCAGTTGCAAATCAGAAGTTGAATGTAATATAATTACAGAATGGAGGAAGTAAGAATGTGATCCCAGGTTGCTGACCTTTTACTTACCTTCAGTTCCTTCTGCAACATCTCCTCTGCACCCATGATCTCAGGAGCCCAGGGAAGTGTGAATTATCAACATTCAATGAAATTCACCATGTTCTACCCATCTTACCTCAGTATGAGAAAATATGAGAGATATCAAGGGGTTATAATTTCTCTGTGACACATAATTTCTAATAGACACCTCTATATTAAATGAAAGAGGCAAAAGACGAGTGGGGTCACAAAGTACTTGTCAGTTTATCTATCCATAACCAGAATGTCTCCTAGGAGGGAAGGAGATGTGCCTTTCATGTAATGTTCTCATTAGCTGATTCTGTCACATCTCAGACCAAATATACAGAGAGAATCAAAGAATAAATTGCAATTTAATCACAAAAATTTACATGCTGTGGAAATAGAAATCAGGATATGTAAAAGAGAAACAGGATGTTCACCTTCCAGGTATGCTCCTAACATCACAGAATATGAATTGCACTAGACACTGAGCTAATTAGTGTATGTGTCTAACATAAACTTAGCTCATATAATAGACTGTATTATTATTACGTATCTATAAGTGGTAAAATTTAAACATAGAGCAGAAAATTAATTATTTTTCTTAAATCACACAATTGTTGTAAAAGAGGATTTGTTGAGACCCTGGATCAGTGATGATAATTACTTTAAATTCTTATCCTAAAGCTTTGAATTTTAGTAGATTATTTTAGAGAATAAGAAACATAGATTCATGAGAAAGGTTCTGAACACTATGCAAACAGTTGCTTCAAATAATCTTTTATTATTATTATTTTCAAATTTTTTATTTGCATTCTAAATGATTTCCCCTTTCCTGTTTCCTCCCTTCCTGAAAGTCTCATAAGCCCCCTTCCCTCCCTCTGTTCTCCATTCAACCCCCTCTCACATAAGTTTTAATTCCATTGCTGAAGCTCGTAGATAGTTAATTTAATATACAGAGACAACTAGTGGATTAAACTAGAAGCACATTGCTCCAAACTTCTGGAACATGGCCTGGAGTCTGAAATTTAGAGAATTTTCTGTCTTTTGCATGACTGTGCTTGTTTGTAATTTAGAAATTGTTATAGTTGTATTTTAAGATTTAAATAAATACTTGGAAGTCAAGTATACAATACCTGAGCTGTGATATTAAATGAGATGTTAGTATTTTGACAGTCACAGGAGAAATTCATATAAATTGAGGCTCTAAATAAAAGTCAGTAGAAGGATGACTGCTGTTGCTTCCTTTTATTTTTCACCTTTCTTGGAGCATTCAATGACAGTATTGTCCTGAGAAATAATTTGTCTACCCTCTCCCAAATCCCACTGATATATTTCTATATTCCAAGCAGAATCTTATTTGATCAAACTATTTTGTATGTTTTTTTAAGAAAATCACTCTTATAAGTATATTTTTCCTCCACACAGTTAAAGATTCACTGGTAGTGTCCAAGGATTAAAATATTTTACTTTTTCCCTCCATGCTTTCCTGCTCTTAACAAAGTAGGAATATTCTATCCACCATAAGGTTGCTTTATTCTCCTGGCATATGCTAGGTGCGATACATGTAACTTTTATTCAATTAGGCAGATGTGTGATATTAAAAGAGTGATTTTATAGACTTCCATTACGTCCTTTATCTATTACAGTGTTTTATAGAAGATCACAGAAGTACCTAGAGGGCAATGCCATGAATATGTCTAAAAGTTGGTTGCTCAAATGAATATTTTACAGTAATTTTAATGGCTTTGCCTTGCTGTATTGAAATGCTATGCATACTTAGTTGAGAACCTATTATCATTTTCACCTATGTTCTCTTTAATGAGAAAATTAGACATTCTCTTCTTGCACTGTCCCCAGAGGTGAGTCTTAAGGGCATCAAAGGAAGGGAGGAAAGTGGTGCATTGTGTTTTCAGGACATGTATCTGTTAATGAGCTGAATTCTTGGCATTTTAAAATGAAAATGAGAATGAAATTGATGAAATTTTATCATAGAATTAAAGCCTTTCCATATGTTTAATCTGTGATCATTGATAGAAATCATTTATAAGATGAACATTTTAAATATCTATCTTCCGTAGTTAATACTCATCCAGGTGGAATCATAGTAGACAGTTATTCAGAAAGTTCCAGGTTATCAGCAAGCCTGTATGGCACATCATTATGACATTACTAGGGATCATTTAAAATAAAAAAAAGAAAGAAATCTAAAGGTTGTCAAATGTTGGAGAATTTCTACAGCCTGAATTACAAACAAGTATCTTATATTGAAACCTCCTAAAATTGAAGCTGAAGAGATGGGTTAACAGTTAAAGGCTAGGCTCACAACAACAACAAAAACAGCAAAAACAATAACAGCAACAACAAAATCCCTACAGTAACCATGGTTCCAGGACTCCACATACATGGAGATGTTGAGACTCTTTTCCAACTTAGTGTCTCCATTCAGGACCTTACTCCTTCCTCTTAGGCTGCACCAAATGCATTCCTACATAAGGAACTCTGTCTTTGCCATATCCTAGCTCTATTTTGCAGATCCTTTTATTTATTATCAAGCTACACTGTAGTTTTTCCAATAGTGAATTCCAGCGATTCTGGGACAAGAAATATTCACAACAACCCCATTCCTCTATGTAATTTCAAGAAAGAAGAGGAATGGGGTGCTGTTTTCTAGCCTTATGTGTGTCCCAACAATTAAATTATTTCTTTATCTCTGCCTTAAAATTATGTCAAATATAATGTTTATTTTGCTTAAAGTTTTAATAGTTGTTACTATTTATATGTACTAAAATACATACAATATTTTTATAGATATTTCATGTTTGCATATGATATTGATTTTTCAAATATGTCAAATGCTATTATGTCTCTTTTTTTAGCAAAGAATAAAAGTGATTTCAAATCTAAATAAAGATTTACATTCTGAGAAGAGACTATATCTCAGATGCTGGATTTCTTAAGCCCATATGGTATCTTTGTACAAATAAAATATTTCTTCTACTCAAGATGCTTCAAAATATTCAGAGATTTTTTATGTTATTTTCAAAAGAAAGATACTTCACTGACATCTCAAAGGGCAATTTATCGTAATTGAAGTATCTATAGTGACCATTAACATAGTAAAGTCACTTTAATCTGTGTTCTGCTTTGTTCCTGTACTAGCATCTGTGATGGGTGTGATTATATGCCCCATGCCTTTCTGTGAAGTGTAGTATAAGTCATAATCATATTCACCCATGCAGGATATATATGCTGGGAACATTACCTAGTGTTCCGTTCCTCATTTCTTCACCACAGCACACATTTATTTTCTGTTCCTCTAAGATTATACTACCTTCCCTCTGTTCCTTACTAGCTCCCAGAGATATGGAGATTAAAAGGAATTTCAGAAAATGGAATGACAGAAAATATATGGAGCTATAAATAGATGTTAATCTGCTCCCTGAATTATTTTTAAAAATTTAAATTCAGTAACGTTTCTTTTTTCAAAATACATCACAGGATAGGATGGAAGTTACAGAAAACCAAGCTTCATTTTCCATTCAGCACTAGATAAACTGACTGAGGATAAAATCTTTTGAAAGGCAGTGATTGGAGTCTAAGTCTTCATTGGTTATATTCACAATTGTTTCAAATTGCATGTTTCAAATTGAGGCATGCTATTGAAATACAAAATAAGTAAAAAACAAGCGTGTTAATATAAATGAAACCCATTCAAACAAATTCTTCCTCCTCTTTGACTGGAAGAATTCCCCAGCAGGAAAGTATTGGGGAAGTGTCAGTTTTGTAGCATCATGTTTAGAAAAGTTTTCTCTTGTCATCTTGTTCTGGTTAACTCTAACCATCAAATGACAGTCACCTCCAGGGCATATCACCATTGTATTTGTTTTCATTTCCCATCCACCACATTCTGATTGCACATCTATCAACCTAAACCATAAACTACAGGTTACATACTGTCCTTCACTTGGACTGTAAATTTCTTGTGATGGAAGCATTGGCTCCTGGGTGCAGCCCCTCAGAGGACAGTTATACTAGGTTCCTGTTTGCAAGCAAAACAGAATATCATAAATAGTATCAGAGATTGGTTCTTTACCATGGGATGGGTCTCAATTTGAGGCAGTCATTAGTTGACAATTCACTCAGTCTCTCTCCTATTTTTGTCCCTGGACATCTTGTAGGCAGGACACATTTTGGGTCAAAGGCTTGGTTGATAGGTGAACTCTAGGAGTCTTGCAGAAGAGATGGAAGAAAGATTGAGGTACCTGAAGAGGACAGGGGCTCCCCAGGGTATCCCAACCGAGTCAACTTGCCTGCACTCTTAGGGGCTCCAAGAGACTGAATCATCAACTAAAGAGTGAGCTAAACCTAGGCTCCCTGCACATTATGTATCAGATGAATGTCTTGGTCTTTATGAGTGTCCCCCAATAACTAGAGCAGGGGTTGTCCCTGAGCCTGTTGCCTGCTGCTAAGTGGACCACCTTGTCTGGCCTCAGTGGTAGAGGATGAATTTAGTTCTGCAGTGATTTGATAAGTGAGGTTGGGGCTGGAGAAGGATTGGGTTGGTGGTGGTAGTGGTAGTACCATTGATACCCAGAGAAGGGGATTCCCCTTTTGAGAAAGGAAAGTTGAATGGGGGAAGGACTTGCTTGAGAAGGTACTGGGAGGAGAAGAAGGGATGGTATTGGATTGCAAAGTAAATAAATAAATAAATAAATAAATAAATAAATAAATAAATAAATAAATAAATTTATAAAAATCAATATTCCTTAAGTCAGATCTTGAGATATTTCTCAATTAAGGCTCCTACCTTTCAGATAGTTCTAATGTGAGTGTCAAGTTCATGTAAGACTAGCCAGCATATTCTGTTATCTTAAGAAAGTATGTCAGCATGAAAATACTGGTGATGTTTAAACCTTTAAAGTACATTAGTATTTTCTATCATGTCTGCTATGGAAGAATTCAACATGGACCACTTGGACTTCCTCATAAACCAGAATCCACATTTCTGTTGTAAGTTGGTGCATTATTTCTTCCTTAGTGTTCTCTGTATAATGCCAACTTCCATTTCTCAGTCAATTCACTAAGCTACTTTGCAATGGACTAGGCACCTTGCAAGTATAATGCTGTGCATTCAAAATTCACATGAGACCATTTCTCCTAAGACTTTCTTTCTACCATTTCAGATTTACTAAATAACTTAGCCTCAGTCAAATAAGGGTTAATTCTCATCTGTATTTTTCCCCCTAACCCTTGTATACGTATAACATCTATACCTCATAATTTAGGATGTGATAAGTCTCAATTACTATTATGATGCTTAACCAATTTTCCTGTATGACCTGTTTTTGCAATAGCATTGTTTTATTTATTCAATTAATATTTAAAATGTAATATGCCCTGTGGAGTGGTGATATTAAGTCATCATGGCTCAGTAAAGTGAGGAATCAAAGAAGGGCCTGCCCATATCAATATTTTTCCCAGAAGGATGTTCTTGAGCTTTCACATATGCCAGAAGTCTCTGGTACGGTACTGCTCCATGGTGAGTACACTGAGGCAGAGATGTCGTCTCTGAACATCAGAATTGAAAATTAAAAGAAAACATCTGCACACAGATTGTGCCAATTATCATAGCAATTCTAGGAAAAGACAGTGTTTCCTTCGGGCTTGCTCATCAAACCTTCCTGAGTGTGTTTGACAGTGACATCAGGCACTTTTCATTTCTACTGAATTGAAACAGAGAAGTGACAGAAACATTTCCACTGAATGCTCCATGTGAGAATGACGCTTATTAGAAGCTAAGCAAGAGAGACTTCAGAGGATTCACACAAGGCGTCTTATTCCCTCAGTTCTCTTAAGCATGTACTAGAATTTTAAATAGTGAAATACTTCTGCTCCCAGAGAAATGTTAGGTTGAATAGCAGTTTACATAATTTACTGACTCTTAAAAACAGTATCTCCCAGAGAAACAGGAAGCAAACCATTACTTATGCGAGTTCAAATACTCAGAGGATTTATGAAGCAGAAAGCAAGAGCTGCCATGTGAAATAATGTCTTTCAGAATTCACAGAAAAGAAATGCAGTACTATCGGCTGGAAAAATGTTGTTAAATGAGTAAGAAAATGAAAGTTACTTGAAAAAAATATGATACAAAAAACATTAAGTTATTCTGTGAAAAGTGAAAACATATCTACACCAAAAATGTTCATAAATGTTCCCAGATGCACAATTTACAATAGGAAAAGGAAAGGTATGAAAAATCCTTTCAACAAATTAGTAAAAGAACTAGATGTTATACCCGTAAAGTGGGTATAGCTTTAGAGGAAGCCAGTTATAGGGAATATTGCATAGGGACACTTATCTGTGAGAAATGTAGAGAACAGGCAAACGCTGACATAGTCTGAACTAATAGTTTTCTGTTATAATGAGCTGCAGGGGGATGATCAGTGATGGTAAATGACATATAACTTATCTCAGGGAATATGGAAACAATTTAAAATTGATTGTGATTATTGCACAAAACATCAAATGTAATAAAAACTTTTGGTCTTCTTCCTTAAATGGATGGATGTTTTTTCATGTGCATTAAACCACAATGTATCAAGCTTTACCTAGAAAGCAGACTTGAAAAATTCACACACTGAAAACAAAACCAAACTAAAATCATTGAATTAATGAGTACTGAGTAGCAATTACTCATTTTGAAAAACTCGAATGGGAATGTGGGTTTTGTCTTCATTTATTTTATGAACCGCTGTGTTCACAGAAATATTATCTTCCCAGGAACAATCAGTGGCTTATACGAAGTTGCTCTTTATATTTTAATGATTAAAAATTTTATGAAACCTACTTTTGGATGCATTTAGTGTTCAATAACATCCATAAGCACTCAAAAAAGGCAACATAAAATTGTACTGCCCAAAAACATGTATGGTATTCTTGAACTTATATTTTATGTGGGGGAAAACCCTCATAGAAGCATGGGGAGTGGGTGGGATAGGGGGTTTCTGGGGGACAGGAAAGAGGATAATATTTGAAATGTAAATAAAGAAACAAACCAATAAAAGAAAAGAAAAAATAGTACTAATTTAAAAATTTTAAATACAGGTCTAGAATTCATGATTTAATACTGTTATAGTTTGTTTTGTCTTTTAAAATATTAGATCAAAGATTTTATTAAATTTAGTAATATTTTACAATATAAATTTCATGCAACTTTTTATAAGATCTAAGGGAGTTTACATTCTAGGTGTAACTTTAAAAGAATGCTTTTCTGATGTATTCATCATGCACAAAAAAACCATTTTACACTAAGAAAACCTTCATTGTAGATTTAATTCTCATTATTGCACTTGAAATGCTTCCCAGTGAACAGAAGATCAAATAACATGTTAGTATGGAGGACAGGTTCTTATTTTGGTTATGTGTGGCAGTTCTGCATTTTTACATCTTATTCAAATTAGATTCTCCCTGTATCTGCATACAACCATCTCTGACAGATAAAAATTGCTTTGCAAAAAATTATAGGCAGCAAAAAATATCTACTACAGGGCTCATTTACTTTGCTTTCGAACTCTTTAAAATACAATTTTGAAATTGTGTTTCCTTGACTTGAGCCCATTGCCCTGGAATCTATCAGCTGCCGCATTCTATTTTTATTCATCTGAGGCAAAGTGAAAACTGTGTAGGAAAAAAAATATATTTTCAAGTTGAAAAGAGTCTGTGCAATCACTCATTAAAATGCATCTAGATACTTGGTGAAGGAAGAATAAATATTTGAAATTTTTACATGTAGTTATAAAATTATACCTGTTTTTATGTATGTAAGTCATTCCCATTTGAAACAAAATATTAATGGACATACAGAACATTCACTCACCTCCAGGAAAAATATCCATTGATACATAAAAGAAATTATCACTCACACACGTATGAGTAGGAACCCAACTCACATAAGAATAGCTGTTTAAAATCAAAACCATGTAATTCATACTTGATGTTTTTCCATGTTACTAACCACATTTAGTACATGGATCTTCCATTCCATGAACTAAATATTTTCTTATTGTCCACTGCAATTTCTGTTTTAGATAAGTGATGGATTTAATGTCCCTGAGCTCAAGATAAATTAATAAATATCAAACCTTTTGTTGTTGCATAGATTCTTTTTAATATTTAAATATCTCTAAACATACTTAGTTTTGTGTTTTTCAGATAGTTGTTGCAGACTTGTAAATATATTTGTGTAAAACTCAGTCTGAGACCTGTTGGTGGGTAGTGTTTTAGAAATCTCAGGAAGTTATAGCTTGCAGGAGACAACACATCTTGGGCTTTCACTCTGAGATCTCTGTGTGGATAAATAATGCTGAAATCGTATTGCTTAACTGTACAGTTACAGTCTTACAAGCAGGGAAGAAATTATTTAAGGAAGATCAAGACACGCTCCTTGGAATTAGGACTTTTCATCTTGAAAGGGGTTGAGTAATGCCAACTACAACCCTACAAGGCAGGGGGAGTACAGTTACCAGCCCAGACAAGTCTAAATGTTCACATACACTTGACACTGTAGACTTCTTACCTAAACTACTATTTGAATAGTTCTTACTTTCCTAAGGTTTTTAAATGAGTAGCTATGTGACTTGGGTATAGCACCTGCCAATATGTAAGGAGTACTTGCCTTTTAAATACATAGACAAGATTTTCAAGAGTCATTTTTTAAAGTTTAGGATCATTAAATTTCTTCTTTTTAAAAAATTATTTAATTATTAATAATTATCAATTATTAATATGCACTAATGTGAATTATTATTAATTATTATTCTTTAATCTTTTTTAAAGCCCAGTCATTATCTCCCTCTCAGTCTGTCCTCAGACTCTTCCTCATCCCAAACCTCCTTCCCCATCTCCAAGAGGATGTCCCCACCCCACCAGACCTCCCACTCCATGTGGCCTCAAGTCTCTTGAGAGTTAGGTGCTTCTTCTCTCACTCGGGCCATACCAGACAGTCCTCTGTTGTATATGTGTTGGGGATCTAATATCAGATGGTAGATGCTGCCTGGTTATTGGCTCAGTGTTTGAGAGATCTCAGGGGTCCAGGTTTTTACACACTGCTGGTCTTCCTGTAGGGTCTCCCTCCTCATCTTCTTGCAGCCTTTCTCTAATTCAACCACTGCAGTCCCAGCTTCTGCCCATTGGTTGGGTGTAAGGACCTACATCTTAGCTGCTTGTTTGGCTTTTTGGAGGGCAGTCATGCTAGTCTCCTTTCTGTAAGCAAACCATAACATCAGTAACAGGGTCAGGTCTTGGGGCCAACCCTGGAGCTGGATCCAAATTTGGGCCTGTCACTGGACTTCCTTTCCCTCAATCTCTTCTCCCTTTTTGTCCATTCAGTTCTTTGAGACTGAAACAATTCTGGGTCAGAGTTTTTGACTGTAGCCTGGCAATTTCATCCCTCCACTTGATTCCCTGTTTTTCTACAGGAGATGGACTCTACAAATTCCCTCTCCCCACTGTTGGGCACTACATTTAAGGTCCCTCCCTCTGAATCCTGAGAATCTCTCACCTCCAAGACCCCTGGTACATTCTAGAGGTTTCCCCACTATCTACCTCCAGATGTTGCCTGCTTCCATTCTTTCTGCTGGCCCTCAGGACATCAGTCCTATTTTCCATCCCCTTAATACCTATTTATGTTCTCCTTTTTCTCTACCTATACCCTCTCCCATCCAGGTCACTTCTGCTCCCTCCTTCTATCCTCTCCCTAATTGCTTTCTTCTCTTTCCAAGAGGGATTGAGGCATCCTCACTTGGGCCCTTCGGCTAGTTAACCTTTTTGAGTTCTGTGGCTTGTATCCACACAGTTCTGTACTTTTTGGCTAATATTCACTTATTAGCAAGTACGTACCACACATGTCTGTCTGGGTCTGTGGTACTTTGCTTGGATGATATTTTCTAGTTCCATCCACTTACCTCCAAAACTCATGATGTCCTCGTTCTTAATAGCTGAGTAGTATTCCACTGTGTAAATGAACCACATTTTCTGCATCCATTCTTTCATTTTGGGACACCTGAGTTGTTTGCAGCTTCTGGCTGTCACAAAAGATGTCACTATGAACAGAGTGGAACATGTACCCCTATGGTATGATGAGGAATCTTTTTGGTATATGCCCATGAGTGGTATAACTGTGTCTTCTGGTAGATCTATTTCCAATCTTCTGAGGAACCTCCAGATTGATTTCCATAGTGAACAATCCCAAAAGCAATGGAGGAGTGTTCCTCTTTCTCTACATCCTTGCCAGCATCTGCTCTCACCTTAGCCATTCTGATTGATGTTAGGTGGAATCTCAGAGTTGTTTTGATCTGCATTTCCCTGATAACTAAGAACCTCAAAAATTTCTTTAAGTGCTTCTCAGCCATTTGAGATTCCTCTGTTGTGAGTTTCCTGTTTAGTTCTATACCTCATTTTTTGATTGGGTTGTTTGTTTGTTTTTTTTAGTGGTTGGCTTCTTGAGTTCTTTTATATATTGGATATTATCCCTCTATCAGATGTGGGGTTAGTGCAGAATTTTTCCCAATATGTAGGTTGCCAATTTGTCCTATTAACTGTGTTCTTTGCCTTACAGAAGCTTTTCAGTTTCATGAGGTTCCATTTATCAGTTCTCGATCTTAGAACATGAGACATTGGAGTTCTGTTTAGGAAATTTCCCCCGGTGCCAATGAGTTTGAGGCTCTTTCTCTCTCTTCCATTAGATTCAGTGTACCAGGATTTATGTTGAGGTCTTTGATCCACTTGTGCTTGAGGTTTATGCAATGTGACAAATGTGAATCTGTTTTTATTTTTATACCTACAGGCTGCCAGTTAGACCATAACCATTTACTGAAGATGTTTTCTTTTATTCATTGTATATTTTTGGCTCTTTTGTCAAAGATCAAGTGTTTATAAGTGTGTGTTTTTATTTCTGGGTCTTCAATTCTATTCCATTGTTCATTTTGTCTTCATGCAGTTCTTCTTACTATTGCTCTGTAGTATAGCTTGAGGTCAGGGATGGTGATTCCCCCAGAAGTTCTTTTAATTTTAAGATTTTTTTTCACTATTCTGAGGTTTTGTTTTTCCAGATGAATTTGAGACTTGCTCTTTCCATGTCTTTGAAGAATTGTATTGGGATTTTAATGGGGATTGTTTTGAATCTGTAGATTGCTTTTGGTAGGATAGCCACTTTTATCATGTTAATTCTACCCATCCAAGAGCATGAGAGATCTCTCCATTTCCTGAGGTCTGCTTCAATTGCTTTCTTGAGATACTTGAAGTTCATGTCATCTAGATCTTTCACTTGTTTGTTTAGAGTTACCCCAAGATATTTTATATTATAACATATATTACATATTGTGAAGGGTAATGTTTCCCTAATTTCTTTCTCAGCCAATTTATCATTTGTATAAAGGAAGGCTACTGATTTATTTGTGTTAATTTTAAATCCAGCCACTTTGCTAAAGTTATATGTCAGCTGTGTTTTTATGGTAGAGTTTGGGACTTGCTTCTGTATACGATTGTATCATCTGCAAATAGTGATACCTTGATTTCTTCTTTTCCAGTTTGGATCTCCTTGATCTCCTTATGTTGTCTTATTGCTCTGGCTAAATTGTCTGAAGGGATTTTGTGTTAAGGAGACAGTCACAACTTCACAAGCATTGGTTGTGACAGTGGGAGGTACTACTGACATTCAATGCATAGAAACCTGAGTGTTGTAATTCTTGCCTTTATTCTTTGAATTTCTTTTAGCGCATATGTTATAGAAGTAACTTAACTAGAGTGAATTTGAGGATCTAAAATTAACCTTTAAAACATGCCAATTCTTTGTCTGTGTTATGGTTTTCTCTTATTTCCAGTGTTACCCTTTTCTCATTGCACTCTTTACTAAGCACTCTGTCTGTTCCATTGTGTACTTCCAACTCTTTACACCCTGCCTTCACTCTCTACACCCTCGAGTTTACCAGTTCATGATTACAGTTAAGTGTTTCATTCACTTAATAACACTATCTTTAAATATATTCTGCATATTAAAGATGATATATTTGGGTCAAAATAATCTTTATTTAATATTTATTGGCACACAAGTCTTTTATATTAACCATGTTCTTTAATATTATCTATTCTCTTCACTACATTTTTTATTTTTCTTAGATTTTATAGAAAAATTTGTAAGTACCTCATCAAATTTGGTGCTTTGTATTTAATAATGGACATCGAAACATGATAAGATATTTACAAATGTTTGGTTTATTTAAGAGATAAATTGTCATATTTACCATTTTCTAATATGATTTTTCATATATGTGCATTTGGTGATAGTAATGCATGCTGCAAGGCAGGTTTTTCTTATGTTAGGGAGGATAATCAAAGTATGCATTGTGGAGTCTCGGAATCTTCCTTGATCACTTTCTGAGTTATTCATCAAGAAAAAGTTTCTCAATTGAACCCAGAACTACTCACTGATTGGACTAGTCTGGTCTTTTATCCTTTTTTTTTCTGGATCCCCTGTGTCTGCCTAACAAGTGGTCATATTGTGTGTTGACTATGACACCTGTTCATTGTGTGTATAGATGCTGTTCATTGGAAACCTGATTTTTACTATCCTGCAGGAAGCACGGAACAATTGGATCTCGTAAATAGCCCAGCAATTGGGCCATGTAAAGAAAAAAATAAGGTTTTGTTTTAGGTTTTGGCATTTACACATGTGTAAGAGAGCACAGGCATGCATGAAACTTCATTTCTTAGGACCAGGGATGTGATACTGGATAAGGCAGCAATCATCTTCTGATAAATATGTTTGTTATATGATTATCAAAGTTTCAAACAGCCACTTGTACTTCAAAATAAATGTACAAAACATCAGGCATTTATTATAGTTGTTCACTATAATAATCAGGAATGATTATAGTAAAAGGTGGCATGGCAGTTTTGTGACCCACTGTAATTGATTAATATAATGCCAATTTAATGTACAATGAAACTTCTAATGGTAGACCTGATTTCCTAACTTTCATCATTGGCTTAACAAGTGTTGGCAGACTATTTATTGTTCATGGACCAGACTCAAATTCCTGTTCATTCTTTGTGTTGTCTGTTTTGTAAGTAAATTTACCAGGATACATACCTCCCAAGTTATAATTGACTGCTCTTATCTGTGTGCTACAGTGACAGACATGATGAATAGTGATAGAAACCCTATGATCCACAAAGCTTCAAGTATTTACCGTCACCTCCTTATAGAAAAAGACAATTTCTGAATCATAGCTTAAACCAGAAATCACTCCTTAGCTATAATTTTGTCAACATCAAGTGTCAAGTTCAGCTAGGCAACTTTTTAGGATGTTTTTCTGAACCCATACAGGTGACTCCACTAGACAGGAAAAGTGTGAGAGTTTGATAGATACAGATAATCAGGTATTGGAGGGGTTGTGATACATGTTTTCTGGAAGTTCCTCTGGGCTTATTCATTGAGTTGCTGTTGTATAATTCCAAGACATATGTAAAAAGATAATTTCCAGTGAGCAGTATATCTCAAATGTCTGTTTATACAGTATGTTTTTTTATTGTTCTATTGGTCAAGCCAGGTCACAGCAAAATCAGGCATCTGTTCCCACTATTTATACCAATGCTTAGTAGACACATAGACACATGAGCAAAATGAGGTGTGTTGCTGCAAAATCTTCAACTGCTTCCTATTTTCAAGGATGTGAGAAAATATAGGCTCAGGAAAATGATTATTTTCCCATGCTTTACCGTTTGCACCATCCTATAAAACTGCATAACTGAGACTCCTCTAATTTCCTATGGCAATACAACCTTTACTTTCTTCTTCTAAGTGTACTTCTTCTTCCATAGATGAATACTCATGCAGTTCAGTAGGTGATACCCTGAACTTGCATCTCTGATTTCAGTTTTCATTTTCACTTCATGACTTAAGTAATTTTAAGTAAGTGACTGAAACCTTCTTGACATGTGCCTCTCCTGTCACACATGAAAGATGAACTACCTCTTAAGAATGTCTTATGAGTGAGATGAAGTCTCTAAGTTGTTACCATAACCTAGTGTGTGGAGGCTCTCAGGAAAGTAAGATGCACTCAGTGTTTAAAGCCTCATGCCCAAAGTCTGTATAACTTCTTTTATTAAATGCATGCTTATTCACTAATTCGTCTCTATTTATGGCAATATCCAAAATAATTAGTTTTTTTTTTTTATTTTCAGTGTCTTATACCATAGATTTTTTTCAAATTATTTTATTTCTCACTAGATTCTAGATTTCCATTAGATGCTTGAGTATTATATGAAAGGCATCACATCTGTAATGCAATGGTGATATACTGAAACTTTGAACAACCTTTCAACATTTTCTAGAGAGAACATTACTTACTGAATATATGGATTCTTCAGAGCTGCATGTTTATCATTAAAATGTCAAGATTAGCCAGTAAAGTCACTGGGTTCTAGAAGGTTCAGCCTTTTCAGCCCTTGTGTACCCGAAAACCTCCATCTAATTTAAGCTTAATGGAGAGTTCTTTGTATTTATTGAGTAATAATTTACTGAGTATTTACATTATTTTATTTTTGGAAAGTTTAAGTGCCAGTTTTCATACCTAAGTAATTACTTGATGTCTATGCTAATTCTAATACTGTACCATAGTAATTCATTTACTGATGCTGCTGGACATAGGATCAGTGGTCACCCCAATGATAGATGTCACTCATTGAGATGGATTTGCTATTGTCTACATATCATAAAATGTGTGTTATATAAACATGGAGCTTCCTTTGAAAATATGTCTCACATTTTCAAGATACATTTAGTTTGATCTCTTTGTAAACCTCTTTAAAGCTATTTCTATTTTAATAGCAGATGCTGTAGATTGTTTAGGAAAATGATCATATATATGTTCTAAGTAATGTTCCCATAAATGCCTAAGGGTTAAAAAGAACATCAAAAGAACATACTAAAAATTTTACTTTCTTTTCTAAATTTCTGCCATGGGACCAGGCTTTTAGTCCAGATTTGTAATAATGGGTTAGATAGTACCACAACCCCTGCTCCCTGCTTTAAAGCATAAGCTTCTTCTTTTTAATTATTTTACCAGGGACTCAAATGTTTGTTTTTCCTTTCTGTCATATGGAAATCTGGGAGCAACATACTATAATCCATAGATAGCTTTAGCGTCCACAATTTTAGGAACTAGGTTATTGAAATTCAATCCACACTGTCATATATAAGAGACAAGACAAGCCCCTTGAAATGAGTAATTTTCCCAAGTCCCTCTCCCATCCCAATTCTGTTGCAACAGTGTCTTGCTAGGTTGCAGAGGCAGGCCTTGAACATACTTTCAGTCATCTTTCTTCATAATCCTGTGGAGCTAAGATTAAATTTGTGTAGCAACAGATACAGGAAGAATCCAATTTTATATAAGAAACTTTATGTGTGTATTGTACATATATATGAGAATCCATTTGCCTGCAGTATATGTGTGTGCAGTACGTATATGTGCATACGTATGTGATGCTAGAGAACAACTTTAGGTGTTCCAGAGGTGTTGTCCATTCTTTATTTAAGATAAGATTTTGCAGTAAGCTGGTATATGTAGAGAGCTTCAGAGACTCAACCATATCTCCGCCTCCCTAGGCTGAGATTACAATCACACAACACTGAGCTTCACTTTTGTATGTGATTTAGAAGGGTTAAACTCAGGTCTTATACATACACAGAAAACGTTTTACCAGGTCATATATCTCAACTTTGGAGCTCAGATTCCTATGAAAAGTAAAGGATATAGGGCTTCAACTTGCATAATAAGCCTCCATGATAATAGTTAATGCAGGACTTTGGCTCACATAAGAAACTAAAACTACTATTTAAGGAAAAAATGCATGTCTCAGAGGAAGAAACTTAGAATTTAAATTTGGAAGCCTCTTTTCGAGGTACCTCATCAAAGCACTCTTTAGCTCTTGATGAAAATAAAACAACCTGTGATCTGTTGTAAAACCTTATATAAAATTTTAGTGCTAGCTAGTGAAAAAAAAACCCAACTGGGGCAAGATTGCAGAGTCTGATAGAAGACTTCAGTGGTTCTTGGTCTGAATGAAGCTAAAATTTGGTCCTGGTTTTCTGTTCTTCTGGTGTTTGTCCTCATTCCAGATCTAGATTTCCTAGAAAAAGTAATTCTAGTAAGCTTGTCACTAGTTATGTTTATGACTGCTTCATTAACTTGAATGCACTGTTGCATAGTTAAAATAGATTTTAGATGATTAGAATTCTATCATGATTTTTTCTTGAAACTTCTTTTATTTAAAAGAGATATCATTAATATGAGACCTGTAGGCAACAAAGGACTGCTGGAAAATGTGACTAAATAGAGTAGATCACATGGAACATAAAGAGATCCACTCAGGTCCCTTGATCAAGGGATAAGATTGAGATGCACCTGATGTTCTGTGGTTTTGGTTATGTTGGTCAGTGTGACAGAAGACTATACCAGAGGGTAGATATGTGTGATCACACACTGTCCTATCTTGATGTATGATGTCATAAGACTTACCTGGATTTGTAGCATCACAGAGTTGGTCTTACTGGGATATGTGATGTTATACAATAGAACATATCTGGATGAATAGACTCATACTGTAGATGTCCATGCTGGAATTTAGGACAGTAAGAAAAGTGTCTGAGAAAGGGAGTTAATATGAACCAGGTTTATGTTCAAAATAAAACATTTCTCATTTGTAGAGGTATGCTTATTGAGAAACTGGTGTAGATACAAACTTTTATTAATTTGGTTTAAAATATTGCATATTTCAAAAGAATTATAGAGAAAGGTTGTGCGTTCGTAGGCATCATCATCTGGTGGTCTTGAGGACTGTTAAATTATTCGTATTATTCCCCAAACTGGATTGAGATAGCCTTAAAGTTGAGAAAACACAAAAACCCCTATATGGAGGGTTGGTAACCTCTAAGGAACAATGAAAAGGAACAGTAGCATTTCAGAAAATGTCTCCTATTCAACATTCCTACTGAAATAATCAAGTTATGGCTGTATATTGGTTACCAATGCAAAGAACGTTAGCTACCTTGAAGGCAGAGATAATGATAAATAAGTTAAACACTGGTGATTTAAAGTGTAATTTTCCCCTTTTATTTGTAGCCATTGATTCTTCATCTTATAGTAAATAGCAAATGATTAATTTAGCAAAAAGAGATAAACTGAAAATGCATTTACTTATTTTAACTACTGCTATAATTCTTACCCACAGATTATTTTTCTAGGGATGAGGTATGTCTTGCAATGAGGGATGGAAATGAGAGAGAGAGAAAAACATAGACAAAGACACAGAGCCAAAGACAGGGTCAGAGAAATAGAGAGATAGCTCAAGAGAGATTATCGCTGAGGAAATTACTATGCTGTATTACACTTCATAAGCATCATGTAAATTTGGTTTAGAAATGTGTAAATATAAGTGTCTGAAAGAACGTAACTACTCAGAGACCCTCCAATTTGTCAACAGTGAAGAAAAAATCATTTTTCTCTATTGTTGTTTTACTAGCGTTACTATGAAATTATACATGTAAAATCACCCAGATTTCTTACATAAATTACAGTCAGTTTCATGGCAATATAAAAACATTAATAACAGTCAGAACTCTGCAATATTTCAACAAAGCCATCCCCTGAATGTCTATACCACTCTTCTTTTTTGAAGTACTTTACTCTGTTAAAATTAATTAAATAATTATTATTTTAAACTCCATATTTTATTACCCTGTCCATCCTTTGACTGTTCCAAATCACATATCTCCTCCTCACCCCCCCCCACCCTACCTGACTTCTAAACATACCCAGGTCATTGGGAAGAAAGACAGGGGAATCTGGTTTATCATGTTTATCATGGCAGGTATTAACAGAAGGGAATTCTGATCTGTCTTCTTGTCACTTGATTCATATTCATATTCTTTCTCTCTGGCCCTTCAAGAAATTTATTTTTTATTATATTCTATTACAAAAGTTTATGGATATCACATTTTCTTCTATTAGATTGTCCTGTGGGCATGCCTGTGGAGTATTTTCTTGTTTGGTGATTGATGTATGAGGTCCCAGTTCATTGGGAATGGTACCATTCCTGGGCAGGTGTAGACTGAGCCATTTCTATTTTGAAGCATATATGTATATACATATATGTATGTAACAAATAGTAATAAAAAGTACCATGACTTTGATAGAGATCAAAGAAGTGTATGATAAGATAATCTCTAAAACAAAGGAATTATTTCTTAAAAGAAAGTGGCTTAATATGAGCTCATGAGAAAACCAGTAGCAACATTCCTCCATGATCTCTGCAATAGGCAGCATTCTTCCATGGTCTCTGCAGTAAGTAGTGTTCGTACATGGTCTCTGCACTAAGCAGTATTCCTCCATGATCTCACCAATAAGTAATGTTCTGCCATGGTCTCAGCAGAGCACAGCTCCTCTGTGCTCTAGGCAGTAAACAGTATTTCTCCATTTTTTTCAGCACTTAGTAGAATTTCTCAATGGTCCCAGCAGTAAGCAGTGTTCCTTCATGGTCTCAGCAGTAAGCAACTTCCCTCCATTTTTTCTGCTTCAGTTTTTGCCTCCAGGTTTCTGCCTTGCTTGAATTCCTGCCTTGGTTTCACTTTAAGATAGAGTGCAAAATATACATGTAAGCCAAATAAACCTTCTGATGTTGTTTTTGGTTAGTGTTTTATCAAAGCAATAGTGAGGTAAATTAGCACATGCCATGAACATATATGACCATTAACATCTTACCACTTTAATTGGTTTTCAATTAATTATGCAGTTAATCTTATCCTGCTTCGAGTGTTTCACTCGATGATTTACATTGGCCGGACTTGGTCACATGACCATCTGCCACGCAGCTCAGTCATAATAGGGCATGAATACAGACACTGAAGTTAAGAAGTTCTACACTCAGATCTCACAGCCATTTGACTAGAAAGGAACAGAAAGAGGAGGGGAGAGCTATCTATCGTGTGACACTATGTCAATGCTGTGATTGCAGTACACAACTCAAATATTACTCAAAATGTATGTCTTTGTTACACATCAATCAGGTCTTTTTCTTCTCTCTGTGATTTTTATATGCAACAGGATGTAATACATGCAATATTCCTCCTGTGGGCTTGTGCTTAGACTCTCTGCCTGACAGTTTTGCCTTGAAGGCTGCGCTGGGTTTGCTTCTGGATCATTCTTAATGTGGAACCCCTTGCTTGGATGGCTATTATCACACCAATTAAAGATGTAGTTGAAACCAGCAAAGTAACACAGTAGTTTCCATTAAATGTAAGCAAATGATAAGAGAGAGGAAGTTTTCCTTTAGTGCAGCTATTCTTAGTCTAAGCTTCTGTATTTGTAACTTCTTCAGGCATAAATTTATTATATGATCTAATAACATCCATTGAACATTATTTGATAAATTAATAATGAGTTTTTATGCACAATAAGATTCATGCCTTTTTTGTAAGTCTCAGTAAACAGCTTTTCATCTTGGGAAGGTTAAACTCATCAATATTCATGTAAATACATGTGTCAAATGTAAGGAATGATTCTGTTTCTAGTATTTTTTAATTAATTTTTTTATTTTTTTATACTCCATATTTTATCTCCCCCCCATCCACTGTCTGACTGTTCACATCCCATACCTACCTCCTCCCCATCCTCCTGTCTCCATGTGGATGTCCCCACCCCCACCCCACCTGACCTCTAAACTCCCCGGGGCCTCCAGTCTCTCGAGGGTTCGATACATCATCTCATAATGAACACAGACCCAGAAGTCCTCCACTGTTTGTGCATTGGGCGCCTCATGTCAGCTGGTGTACGCTGCCTGTTTGATGGTCTTGTGTTTGAGAGATCTAGAGGGTTCAGATTAATTGAGTCTGCCTGTCCTCCTACAGGGTTATCCTTCTCCTAGCTTCCTTCATCCTTCCCCAATTCAACAACAGAGGTCAGTCGCTTCTGTCCATCAACATCATCTGCAATATTCCCTGGGTCTTAGGTACTGGAGTTGTGATGATGTATCACTTGGGTCTGGCTATTCCATAATCATCTCTGTAATTGTTTCCTTCTGGTTCAAAAAGAAGCTTCTTTGATGAGGAATAAGATCTACATTAATATGTGGATATAAGGATAAGCATTATAATATAATTAAGAATTATATTATTTTAGGCTGACATACGTTATATACTTGCTTAGGTTGGGAACACCAGGCATTATTTCTTTCCTGTTAGGTGAGATTTGAGTCACTTAGACAGCCATTGGTTACTACCAAGATATAAGAGCCACTATTGCATCCTCAGTAGTATCTTGCCATGCTGGTCACTGGTGTGGTTCAGAGTTATCACAGTTAATGGGGATGTTGATTGCTCTCTGCTGTTAGCAGCTTGCATATCACTTTCCAGTAATGTGAAGCTAGACCTCAGAGAATAGGCTTTGTGGCCAGATCCAGTTCAAAACCTCTAAGTTTTAAGTCCAAAATGCATGATATTTTCAGTAGTTGTATATATGAAGTGTAATGAATAGATGTTAATGTGTGTTTGGACTTTCTGATAAGTTATCAGAGAACACGTCCCTTGTTCTTTGGACTGCCAGAAACAGCAATAGTCAATTCTAAATTAGTCCCTTCTTAAGAAGAAGGTACATCCATCACAAACACATGTCTTTAGGACTACATGAACAGGAGAAAAATGGTCTTAGTTTTTCTTCAGAAGGATATGTATAATTGTACTTTTTGCTTCTTACATCTGGCAGCCAAAAATACTGTTGTCCTTGTACAATCTTCTACTGTAATCATAATGAAAATACTGGGAAATAATCAACCATCTTCCATCATACTTATTGTCACCAAATAGAGAGCACCTCTAGATAGAAAACTAATGGCCTGTGTCATATTTGAGCCCCTTTTCAGTTGCCAACTGGTGGAGATGTCACAGCACATGGAAATGGCCATTAGCCTGGCAATAATAAAAAACAAATAATGCTTTGGCTATTTGACAAACTGGAACAGTCATCAAGAATAATAAAAGAGCTTGCTCAAATGTTAAAGACATTTCATTATGTAGTTCATGTTGTTGATCACCAGGGAAAAGGTTCAAAATACCACTGACCACATTTTGGCCATCAAAACCTTATAGGTGTTTTTTAAAATTCTTTTTATTTTAAATTAATTATGTTATATATTTAGTTACTTGTGCTTAAATGTGCACATAAATGATTTGCCAGCCTAAAACAAGCATTTAAAAGCATCATATAAGCATATGTATGACTTGAAATTGGTGTTTTAGAGTGGAGGCTATGAAGATTATAAACATTTTCCTCTATGTTTCTAAAAGAGAGGCTTTCTTTAATGTTAATTAGAAATAGCAACTTTCTTTTAATCTCCAAAATAATGACATTTCTGTGACTGCATAATTAGGGTTGATTTATTTTATAATTCTATTTTTTTTCATTTCATATTCTTCTTTAAAAATGGGAAAATATGTTGGGTGTCAGTGTTATCATTAAGCAATTTGCTTAATGTGTATGGCATCCTAGTCTAAAAGCCCATAATTGTAGGGTCACTTTCTGAAAAGGCAGAAGGGCAGAGGACATGGCACAATGAATATAGTGCTTGCTGATTGAACATGGCAACCTGAATTCAGATCCTTGTCATCCATGTAAAAATCAGAACTAGCAGAATGTTCACCCATGTGTTCAGACATATAAATATGTGGATTCCTAAAGCTCATTGATCAACCATTCCAGTTCACGTGGGCAGATCTAGGTTGACAGAGACCTCATCTCAAAGCCTAAGGTGGTACAGGACTCAGAATGTTAGTTGATGTAACCCTCTTGTCACTCATGTATGAGTGCAGATGAGTACATACCCATTAATCATATACAGAGAGACAGAGACGATAGATAGATGGGTGGATAGAGAGAGAGAGACAGTCAGACAGACTGAAAGACAGGGATAAGTTTTTGGCAAAATGGTATTATATTCTGTGTAATAGAGTACCTTGGCCGACTTCCATGAAAAATGAATAACTCCTTACATTTTTTAGGAGAAAAACACCAATTTAATTCTATGTAAAAATTACTGGGTTGACCTTTGGGAATATATCATTCAATGAATTACCTTTCTTTTATTGTCTCATCAATATCATTTAAAAAAGTAAGATACTTGCTGAAAAAGTTGACTTTTGTGAACTAAGGCTATTCAAACAATTGCCATTTCTTGGATATTTTCATTTTTACCAATATATTTTATGAAAAAGCATTTAAATATAGAAATAAGTGGAATGACTTAATTATAATTAGCATCTCAATTACTGATGCCCATGCATGTGCAGGCCAAGATTTCTCCCATCCTCAACTGGCATCATACATGGCAAATATAAAGTCTACTTCCTAATTGAAATTCTGGTCTCCCTTTGACCTTAGTGGGAGGAACACAATTTGAGGGGTAAGCAAAGTCTCTCAATCCTGTATTACCCCTTTTTATTCCAAAGGTTAGGTTCAGCTTTGCTCTGAGCTGTGATAAGCCAGGAGAAAGGGACAGCACTGTTTTGTAGATATATTCAGTAAAACAAATTAAGAAATATATTGTAACTAGCTTCTTTCAGTGCAAATATAAGTAAAAGAAAACCTTGACGTTTGTGGGTTGTTTTTTTAATTGTTTTCCTTTTTGCTTATTTTGGTCTTTTTTTTTTTTGATTTTGGTCTTGCTTTTTATTTGTTTTCTGTTTGATTGGTTTTGTGGGTTTCTTTTTTGTTTCTTATTAAATTTCATTTATTTATTGTTTTGCTTTGCAGTTGTCTTATTTCAGATTACTGTTGCTATAATACTATACCATTACTTAAAGCAAGTAGGAGAGGAACATCTTTATTTGATGTATGCCTCCACATTGATAGTCTAACACTGAAGGAAGATAAGCCAAGAGCTCAAACAGACCAGAGAACTAGAGGAAGGAGCTGACGCAGATCCACATCAGGGTACTGCACACTGTTTTGTACTTGTTCAGCCTGATTTCCTACAGAACCCAGAACTACCTGCCCAATGCCTTCCCAACCTACAATTGGCTGCCCCCCTCACACTCATATCATTCACCAGTTCAGAAAATGTCCTACAGGCTTGCCTACATCCCAATCTTAAGGAGACATTTTCTCAACTGAGGCTCAATTCTCTCATGTGACCCTAATTTGTGTCAAGGTGATATAAAAGTATACAGCCAAGGAGCATAACACCTCAGAGTCCTCAGCTTCCTGGGCATGGAAGGATTGGTCGGTTAGGAGGCATTCCCTCAGAGATTCTCATGGAGCAGAACCAGACACCTGAGGGGGCTTCTGTTAGTTCTGAGGGTTTCTCATTTACTCTGTTGCCAACTGATGGCTATTGGCTGGGGATGCTGGATTGAAAGTCTGCTCAGTGACTCTGCCAGAGGCCTGTGAATATTCTCAACAGACTCAACACAAAGGAGTCAGGGAAGCAGCAGACACTTTCTGCATTTTCTAATGTAACTTAAAGCCCCCACACCCCAAATTTAGTTTTCATTAGACTTCATTGTTTGAAACTGTCACAAAGCCTCACACAATTTCAAAGAAAGAAGATACATAGTCTGTTTTTAGGTTTTTTTTTTTTTTGTTTTTGTTTTTGGTTTCTTTTGTGATAGTTTTGGTAGGTATTCAGTTATGGGTGAATTAGACTAGTTGATATATAAATCATTCTTTATCATTTATTTATAGTGAGAATTTTTAAAACATATCCTTTCAGTATCCATTAATTTTGCATATTACCAGTGTATAGTGACTTCGCTGTGCAGTAGATCATCTGATATTATTCCTGTTTGTTTTTTAAACATCTGGTCATTTCCTATCACTAACTCAACCCCTGACAGCACAATTCTGTCTCTATGGATTCAATCCAGAGCTTCAACGTGTGAGCTCATGAGATGGGTAGGAGGGAAGGCCACATGAATGATAAACAGGTACACCGCTGTGAAGGACAGGTTCACTATTGTAAAGGACATTATACGGAAATCTAATCTTAACATAGACTGGATAAATAGAACAGGGGGAATCATGGTGATTCATGTGAGGTGTAATGCACATCTCTTATGGGCTCTTAAAATATTCTACATGATTCCATGCTTTGCTACGCAGATCTTTTATCATCTGGCCATTCAAGATAAATTAATCTCCTTCTCCCTCCCCTCCTTCTCCCCCCTCCTCTGTCTCTCTGTCTCTGTCTGTCTCTGTCTCTCTCTCTCTCTCTCTCTCTCTCTCTCTCTCTCTCTCTCTCTCTCTCTCTCTTCCCATATCTTCTTTCCCACACATACACCCTCTCTGCACCTCCTCTCAGAAACTAGTAAGCATCTCAGGGACAACAACCAAACACAGCATAATAAGCTACAATAAGGCTAGGCACAGACAATCACATCAAGCAGAACATAGTAACTCAAAAGGATCAGAGACAGTCCCTGCTGCCATTATTAGGATTCTCGCTAGAATATCAAGCTACTTGGTCAGCATATAAATGCACAGGTTCTAGGTCAGACCTCTGCAGCACTCCTGATCTCTTCTAGTTCCAGTGTATCCTGGTCAGATGATGCTGTGGGTCCTGTTCTCCTAGTGTGTCCCTGACCCCTCTTGTTCCTCCAAATTTATGCCCTGTCCTTCACAGGACACCTGTGTTCTACCTAATGCTTGGCTGTGGGATTCTACCTCTGCTTCTATTAGTTGCTGAATGAAGTCTCTCTGGTCACTTTGATGAGTCTGCTATGGTCTCGTCCCAGAACACGCTGCAGGTATGACTGACTGTAGCTCCATGGTTTTGTGGCTGGTTTGGTGTCCTAACCTCTCTACTTGAGGCTTGGGCTGATTACACAAGACAGAAGTTCAGACCCCATATTACATATTACTATGAGTCTTTGCTCTTTACATTTTTGAATCACAAGGGCCAATGCAAAGTTTTGGATAGTGGAATTTCAGAAACATTTTTAAGGCCAATTTCCAGGTCAAAGAACCAGGCATTTTACTTGTACAACATTTATTGTTCAAATAGAAAACCTGAGAAAAAGTGATATTTTATTTAAGAAATTGTCCTTTTCCTTTTAAGTTTAATTCATTGGATAATGGCATAAGGGAATTAGTAAGTCCTAATAGCATTTGCAAAAATCCTAACCAATCATATTAATTTGGATAACTGAAAAACATTTTTCTAGCACAAAAATTAGGGATGCTATGTTATGGTATGCTAAAATATTTTCAAAAAATATTTGTAGTAAATTATACATTTTAGTTACTATAATTATATGCTGTTTAGAACAATTCATGACTAATCAAGGTAATGTGTTTAATAACATATTACAAGCAAATGAATATGTACAATTACATATTTTATATATACAACACACATCTCTGTAGAAATAAGCGTACAAATTAAAACACATAAACAGAGTCTATTATGGCTCCATTTTTCTGTCTGGAGAAAACTTTGGGAAAGTAAACATTATGTACTCTACTTTTCTCTGTATGAGTTAAAACTGAAGATTTTACTCATCTTTTCTTTGGATTTACATTTATTTTCTGGGTAACTAAAATGCTGAGTGTTCAGCAAATGTTTGTTGATCAATTAAAAGACTACAGATCTAAAATTAATCTAAAAGAAGGATTACTGATTAATGGTTTTTTGCTCATTATTCTTGTGGAGGGAAGTTTGAAAAGAGACGAGCTTATGACTCCATATTTGAACTGATAGTAATCTAAACCTTAGAAAGGCATCCTCTGCCTTTTGGCATTGCAAAGTTCAGTTCCAGTACATCTTGTCTTGGCAGGAATCCAAAATGTAGAAAATGTTCAACTGCTTTATAAAATTATTGAGGTTAATTTAGATTTTGTTGTAAATGACAGCAGAGTCAAAAACCACACATGGCATGTATTTGATTAGACCAAGCATGAACCTTGAAGAAAATTATTTCCTTTTTTCACTTTTTAATAATCCCTTTTATTGCAATCATCCCTTCTTATCTCTTAAAAATGGATATCTTAAGACAGAGACTACTCACATCCTATAGCAGTGAAGCTACAGTCATCGTCAAGTAAATACAATGTACTTGCACTTAAGTAGAGTGTGGTAGTATTATTAGTTATGGAGAATTGACTTCTGCTCCTAGGCTATAATTGATTGAGGAAAATCTGTGAGATTTATGGTGCCTATTTTTTTTTTACAATGTCCCCAAGCAATCAAGAACCATAGTGTCTTGAACTGACAAATTTCTTCAACACTTAATCCTTACCTGAAAAAAATGGTTTCTAATCTTTAGCAATAATTAGCAATAATTTCTGATGCTGGCCACTAAAATTATGTAAACTCACAGGTTCACATAATGTTCACATGATGTTCATTGCCAGTCTTTAGTATAGAAGGCAACTGTATTTGTGTGTGTATGTATAAACAAAGCTGTATGTGTATATAATGCTATTAGAAACAAAAACATGTCCCCAACATTAGTATTAATCACAATTCAAACATATTACAATATTTTACTAAAGAAATTGGGGAGTTTAGAAATGAAAATACTGCTTTAGTGATGCCTAAATTTGGATTGGGAATTAGATTTCAAGTGGATTCCTATAGTTTATTCCTGCAGTTTGCTTCATGTCCTAATTCCAAGTGTCCATACTTATCTCTTGATAAATCCATTAGATGGATAATATTTCTTTGCCTGATTATATAAAATGAGATTCAGGAAGTGATATATTGTCTTCATTTTTGGATCTTACTGTGTTAAAGTTTGCAATAAAGTTGAGTCTTTCCATAACTGTTAATGTCAACAAGTCCAATATAGTGATACCCTGCGTGCTGCACAAGGCATGCTGACCAAGTTAAGAAGGGAGCTGAGTTGTCTTTGTGCTTGTGAACAATTACTTGATCTTTTAGACTGTGACTAATATGGTGAAGGCAGAGCACAATTCTCAACACTACTACAGCAGGGAGTCAAAGTCATAGTCAGAGAGGTTTGGAAATCACTTTAATCATTGAGAGTTTGATATACAGCTCAAATGAGTTAAAATATGATCTGAAGGTGCACCATTTTTACTTGACAAAGGAGGCCTCAAAGAGAAGTATGCATTGCCTGTCGAAGGGATCAGGTTTCTGGGCTATTTTCCATTGCTGCACCCTTACATGTACAAATTACACTACCAGACTAGATAATGTTATCTCAACTGGAGCATAGTATGTTGTGAAGGAATCGCCAAAGCTTCTCATGTGCAAGTGTCATGCTAGAATTGCTTTTTGCATTTTTATTTATGTTTTTCTATATTATACAAATGTATACTCTGCAAGGAATAGGTAGCCTTATAACACTTCTTCAATTCTTGGTTTGTCAGAGCCTACCCACACTCAAAATCCTTTCCTCATATCTATACCTTCACTCCTCCCTAGCCTCATCCTTGTTTGTTCCATTCTATCTCCATATTCTCCTTCAATATTCACACTGTGAATGTTCTTTCCTCTCTCCACCCTCATTGTTTAAGTTCCATCTTCTCTTTTCATTGGCCCCCTTCTAATTCCCTAGCCTTAAACCATTCCCTGTCCTACATAATTTATCCCCATTACTTGACATATAATTTAGACATTTATCTCAAACAATTTATCATTGCACGGAATAAGAATATGTCATAAGTTTAAAGATGGTGTGTCCCAGTATATTCTGGACAACTCGGGCTCTTAAAGACCCTCATTCTTAAAATATACTTAAAATGATACTCCAAATTTCTTGCAAAAAAAAATCTCTTAACCTGATATCCCAAAAGTAATTTTGAATAGCCTATTCTTTGCTTTTTTTTAATGGAAACATACTTTGATGCATATCGAGCTAGTGTTTGTTGTGATTTATATTGAGAATGTGTTATTTCTCTTTGTTTATTAGCTTGTTTTAAATATATAGTTTGTCCCCCAAGCTATTTTTTTTTCAGTAAGTGATTTTTTTTCTGATCAAATTTCTAAACGTAGAAGCTGAGGCAGTAGTATGCTTCAGCTTTATGTGCATTGTTGAGGACAAGACATAACCCGCTTAGACATTTCTTGAAATCTCTCAGAGTCAGCTCATTCAAAAAGGCCATCTCCTGTCCACATCAGGACTTGTATTACTGGTCTATGCTGGGAATTACTTCACGATATTTCTCACGTCTTTACTTCTTTCTCGTGCTGCCTAGAGCACAGGACTGCTCTCTCTCTCTCTCTCTCTCTCTCTCTCTCTCTCTCTCTCTCTCTCTCTCTCTCTCTCTCTCCTTTGGCTCCCAAGGAAAAAATCCAGATAGAATGCAAATATGTAAAAAAAACAGCAAAGTACATGATGTTTTCATTTCTACAATCCAATAAAACAGCATTAATGTGCACAAACTGTCAGGGAATTCAGAAGGAAGTATCTATGGAAGTTACACAATTTTGACAGCAACTATAAATGGGAATAAAGGATCTGTAAAATGTTTATCATAAAATGTGCAGACAATGTGGTAATGTATACATATATTATGAAAATAAAAATTTTAATGTTACAGTTTAAAAATTGCTTCATAGAAATAGTTTGTCTCTGAACGTAATATTGTTTGGGATTGAGTTTTCTGAAAAGGACTAGAACTTTAACAAAAGTTTTATAATTTTAATTCATTTGGAAAGCAAATGTGCATATCTTTTCTGTAAGTTTTCTGAAGAATAGAACATTAGATTTTTTTTTTAGTTCTTAATTTTGAGAATTTCTCCTTTCTCTCTCTCCCACTCCAATCCTCTAGTGTCCCTATTCTCTCAATTTATGATCTCCTATTTTTTTATTATTCCATAAATATGTATATACATACACACATAACCTACAGATTCCACTTACTGTTGGCCATATATGTATGTTATATAGCTGAGAACTTGAAATTAGGAAAGGTCTCAGAATGTAACTGGAAAAATCCAAATCCCCCTCCATTAGTTTTCATTTATTATCTGTAACTCTTCCAGTATGGTTAGAACTTAGTGCAGTTTTCCACAAATACACCAGAATGTAACCTGGTGGTATTGCTATGCAAGACTTGTGTAGTTAACCATCTGGATGCAGTTTTATATATATAGCTTCCAAGTTATGTTCAGAGGACACTATTTCCCAGCAAGTGTCCAGGCCCTCTGGTTCTTACTGTTTTTCTGTCACTTTGACTATGATATTTCCTGAGTCTTAGGTCTAGGGCTACACTGTAGTTGTACCATCTGGGATTGGAATTCCAGTCATTTATTCTTTGTGGTCATGTCATCACCACATATGTGTCAATGCCTCCATTACCTCCTGCCTAGCATCCATTAAACATCTACTAAGGACAATGGTTGTTTCTAGTGATATCAACTGAAAAGGTCAATGTGTTTGCTCTTAGGAGTTCTTCTAAGCATATTAGAAGACAGAGATAACTAAAGTACATGCCCAAGTGCTCCTCCAATGTGCCATTGGAAATACAGTCTCTAAATAGAGCCAAGTAGTTATTCACAGGAGACCCCTCCTGATCCAGAGTTTAGAGTTTAAATAGGATACAAGATTACTAAATATAAATATCAAAGTAATAAAAAGTAGGTTTAATGGTAAGTATGGGAATCTGAAAAAAAAAGGTTTTGTTCTCCAGGGTTTGGAAATCACAGATAAAAACTCAGAACAATGAGCAACTATAATATTATTGAAGATAACCCATGGCTAATAAAATATATCACAATCAAATGCCTATTGACCCCAAAGAAGTTTGGTAGGAGACACATTAAAAATGTTCTAAAGGAAATTTTACTAGCATTGAATATGGCAAGAAAGGTGATGCAGACTCGGAAGCTGTAGCTATTTCATCTGTGGTCAGTGCTTAATGGGGAATGGACAATTTCACAATTAATGGAAAGAAAAACCAATAAGAAATAAACAATCTTCCATGACAAAAGTGAGTTTACTTTGGATTTTGACAAGAGTCAGGTAAAGCTGTACAAATACAATCTAATGAGGAGTGGAGACCAAATTGCCTCAAGCTGTGAACTGAGAAGTCCTCATGGAGAGGCTGTTGACTTAAGTTTTAGAATTTCTACTTTGAAAAAAAAATCTCTCCTCTCCCTTCATTTATTCTATTTTCTCTCACTGTCCTTCTTTCTGCCTTTGTTCCTCTTTCTCTCCATTCTACCTGATTATCCCTTTCTCTAACTCCCAAATAGACATAGTAGGGATTTACATTTGTTCTTATAGCTGTGATAAACTATCACCCCTTGTGTTATATGTACCAGAAGAGTGTGTGGTACAGAGTACAGATGTGTATATTTCAGTTACATGAGTAAGTGGATTCTCTCCTTATCTTACACTTGGCTCTATCCTGATGACTGTGCCATAAGTTTAAAATACTTTAATTGAAAGGCTATTTAGTAAACCTTATCCACCAAGCATAGCAAATGAGTACACTGTGGACTCCAGATCATTGCTTTCATAATCACCTCACTGTCAGGCAGCCATGGCTCATCTCAGTTGACAGGAATCGTGTAAAAAGGTTGCATATCATATTTTTAAAATTATTCTTCTAGATAGACATAGTATCAAGCTGTTCTCAAATAAATATGTCAATTCGAAGGGTAGTGTTGCTCTTACAGTTCTGAAATGTTTGTGCAGTTGTCAGCAGTGAAATCAGAGATGAACTAATGCTCAAATTCTTGGAATTCTGTATACGAAGTTCATGCACTCCCAAATCTCATTTCCCCATGAGTTTCGGTTTAAATGCTCCATGAAAAAAATGGTATATCTATACCATGATGTCCCCGAAAGCACAGGGACAATCCCAGGAGAAGAGATTCTTAGAGACAATGATAAGGAATGGCGGCAATGAAAGTGTGTCTGCTGCCCATGAGAGAAGGATGCACTCATTAACTCACAGTGGCTATTATTGCCAGCACAAAGTCAAGGCAGTCAACATTCCACTATGGAGAGGGAAGGGGCTCATGAATCCAGGACCTAACTAAGGAGCTGTTGACAGCTGATGGTATTTAGAGAAAGGAAGAGGAAATTTCCATTTAGAGTGAGGTTCTTGGTAGGTGAACCACACTCTGGTCGATGTCCCACACCTGTGTATAGGGATGAGAATGACACAATTGATCTCAGCTGGTTAAAACAAATAAAACTTTAAAAGAAATTAAGTAGTGAGGAAAAGTTAGTAGATGAGTGACTGGCAGGAGTTAAGGGGAGAAATTGGGCCAAATATGATCAAATTATATTATATGCATGTTTCAAATCATATCAAAATATCAAATATTTTATCACATAATTAATAAAATATTGCTTTTTAAAAGAGTAAAAATACAAAATCCATGCTTAGTTTGTGCTCAATGCATATATCTTCATTCCACTCAGAGGTTCAAAATAGTAGAGCTACGTTGTCCGAATAATCTAAAGCATATAAATTGTATTATATATCCCTTTTGTGCGACTTGATTATTTATGTGTAGATTTAACTAAAAACAATTGTCATGACTCCAATTGTACCCATCCCCAGGACATGAACAGACAATGTCAATATTTCAGCCTTTGGTTTTAGCTGCAATGAAATTTACATGGGATTTTAAAAACACTTTAAAACTGATTTTTGCCTGTGAGCATCCACGTCTGAATTGGTCAGGCCCTAGCAAAGTCTCTCAAGGGACAGCCACACCAGGCTCCTATTAGCAAGCACTTCTTGGCATCAGCAATCATATGGGTTTGGTGTCTGCAGATGGGATGAATCCCTCAGTGGGGCAGTCTCTGGATGGCCTTTTCTTCAGGCTCTGCTCCACTCTTTGTCCCTGGATTTCTTTTAGACATGAACATGCCAGAGCCTGACCAATACAGATGTCGATGCTCATAGCTAACCATTGAACTGAGAGCATGGGGACCACAATGGAGGAGTTAGGCAAAGGATTGAAGAAGCTGAAGGAGTTTGCAACCCTACAGGAAGAACCACATAATCAATGAACCAGACCCTCCAGAGTTTCCAGGAACTAACCCACCAACCAATGAATACACATAAAGGGACCCATGGCTCCAGCACTTATTTAGCAGAGGATGGCCTTATCTGGCATCAATGAGACAGGAGGCCCTTGGACCTGTGGAGACTTGATCCTCAATGTAGGGGAATGCTAGGGCAGTGAGGCAGGAGTGGGTGGTTGGGCAGCTGAGCTCCCTCATAGAAGGAGGGGTTTGGGGAGGAGATAGCAATTTTACTGAGGGGAAATCAGGAAGGGGGGTAACTTTAAAAAATAAATAAATAAAATAACCAATAAAAAACTGATTTATGGGAAATCATAATGAACTAGCGGTTAGGCCTCCATTGTCTAACTGCTATTTTCTATCAATTTGTTTATTATTCATATATTTTGTTTGGCATATCTGTTCAAATACTTTGTCTGCTTCTTATACTTTTCTTTATTGAGGGGAAGTGGTCAGTTTGCATTAGTTCACACAGAGCTTGACATTGAAATAAGAAATCTCTTTTAGCTGCTTCTCCAACGTATTATATTTTAAGATTTTTATTTATTTTTATTTTATGGGCATAAGTGTTTTTCCTGGATATGTCTGTGTTTCACGTTTATGCACTGCCCATGGATGTCAGAAGATGGCACCAGGCCCCTGGAATTATGAGTGTTTGTAAAGCTGTAGCATGGTTACTAGAAACCAAACCTGGATCCTCTTTAACAGCAGCAATAGCTCTTCACTGAGCCATGTTTCCACTTCCTCCAACTTAATTTTATATAGACTCTCGGAGGATGGAAAGTATCTGTTAGCTAGGCTGGCTAGCCAGCAACTCCAGTAATCCTCCTTATGAAATCCATTAATGTTGTTACAGATCTACACAACTGAGTCTGGCTTTTTGCATGGTCTCTAGATCCAAACATACATCTTCTTTCATACATGGAAAGTACTGTACAGCCTAAGTATTCTCCGCAGCTCTTCTTAAAGTGTTTTTATCCTCATTACATTTAACTTCAAGGTTTTTGCAATATATTCCTTACAAATAAAATCCAAGTGGTTTTCTAAATTTGATTACTTTTAAAACTGAAATTGATATGTCTATACTTGGAAATTCTATGAAAAGTCTGGAGTTTGCTAATTTTTATGTAAATATAGTAGAAATTTTGAGGATGAAACTCTGTAGGTGAATTTTTCATTTTTTGGACATGAGTATTTCTTAGAGTATTTTTCTGAAATTGTAACTTTGTTTTATAATCTTCAGTATGAAAGTCTGATATTACATTTTTGAGTATTTTATTCTTTTTTATTTTGATTCACATTTCATTTCTGTTCATGTTTTTCTTAGGAAAAAAAGTGATATTTTTTATATATTGATCGTGTACCCTGAAGCCTTTCTGGACTCAGACAGATTTAGTATTTTTAAGTTTTCTTTATTATACAATTTACTTTTACTTTTCAACTTTTATATCTTTGCATTTTTCCTCTGGTCTTATCTTAGTAGCTAGAACTTCTAATTCTAATTTGAATAGCTCAAATTAATCTATTATTTCTAAATACAAAATAACGTTCTAAGAATTATCTATCATTTTAACATTTTTAATATGTACTTTAGCTCCATGGATTTAAGAAGATGTCCGTAGAGTTTTACAAATGCAAGATAATATATTGGCTAATATTAGAGAAAAATAGTAGCTAATATTAAAACAATTTGTGTCTCATGAATTTAAAGTACACAATTACCTACTGTTTTATATGATTATTTATCAGAGAGCATAGTAAAAGTAATATCAATGTCATTAACAAATTATTTGGGAGAGATCAAAACAAAGAGAGAGACAGAGACAGAGACAGAGAGACAGAAAGAGACTCACAGAGACACACAGAGTGAAAGAATGTAGAGATCAAGTAAGACAAGGTTTCACTGAGTATCTATGGCTCTGCTGGAACAGACCAGCCAGGCTGTGAGCCCAGAGACATGCCTGCCTCTGTCTCCCAAGTTTAGAGATTAAATATGTTTGCCAAAAAAAAAAGAAAGAAAGAAAAATCAAAGTTTCTTTTAAAAAGAATTATGGTAAGGACTCAAACTCTTTTCAAACATCCTTTTTTAAGAGAAAATTTTGTCCACTCACCTTGTTTGTAAGAGCTGCTTATCTGTTTATCAGAATCAGACCTTGCAAAGCTTCCTCTCCTTCAGATGCAGAGTGATTCCCTCTACTCTCTGGAGTTATTTCTGGTTCACCTCCTCCTTGGGAGGTTGGGGGCAGAAGGATGTACAATACTATTGCAGATTGTGGCCCTAGAAGAAACAGAAAAATAAAGAAAGGTAAGTAAAGACCTATACAAAATCAAGCCTGATAAAATTCCAGAAGAGAGAAGCAGAAGGGAATAAATCCACCCCTAACCAAGAAGCCATTTGCAATAGACATTGATACCTGATTGGAGAGAATTGCTCTTTCCCCAATGCACTAAAAGTAGGTACATCAACTATAATTCAGTGTAGGCTTCATGCTCAGGAGTATGTGTCCAACATGAATTGACTCCACAGTTTTTTCTACATGCTTGCTTTTTCATTATAGTTTCATGGAATTATTTTGGGCAGGAAGGTTGTGGGAAATATTAAAAAGAGAACGGCAAGTTCTAGCCTTCTCCCAGCAACTCTCTGCTCCAGGGGTGGTTTCACCGCCTCTGTCTCTAAGCTAGCCCCACCACAGCGACCAATGTGCTCTTCCCAGCTCCGGTTCACTTGTCTCAGTGCTGCCCGTACCTTCTCAGCCATAAACACCCTGTGGTCGGTGGTCTCACATTCCAGTAACACAGTAATACAAAATTCTAGAAGCCTATAATTAATTAGTTAGATTTATATATGAATAAATTCTTAATACACAAGATGCCTACACAATAAATTCAGGTACAATCCATAATGGTACAAGTTGCCTACTAGATTAGACAAATTACCTGAATTATTCTATCCCTATATGATATTATATCTACCTGTGGCAATTTAAAACTATACAGAATCTGAGTCATCCTGTTTGTCCTCAATCTTGTTTCCTTCTCCCTTCTCCTATATTATTCCTTGTCTCTGTAACTTTTTTTTAATAAACTAAAGCCTTAAAGCATTTATAATTTCTATGTACTCTATTCATGTATCCCAGTTGGTCTGAAGTAGAAATGTGTTTCTATAGCTTCCTTTATAAGGTTCAATTATCTTCTTTTTCGAGACAGGGTTTCTCTGTGTAGCCCTGGCTGTCCTGGAACTCACTTTGTAGACCAGGCTGGCCTCGAACTCAGAAATCCTCCTGCCTCTGCCTCCCAAGTGCTGGGATTAAAGGCGTGCGCCACCACCGCCCGGCTGACTTCTTTTTACACTAGGATTATATCTAAATAAATAATCAGCAAGAGATTCTTCTTTTGCCTGTTGTTTCTGTACCTCCATTTCATACTTCAACCACTCTTCTAATTTGGTGTTCTTCTTAGCTCTGCCTCCCTTTCCCTGTTCAATCACAGGCTTCCTGATGCACTAATATTTAAATTAATTGAACAGGAGTAAGGGTTATATATTTTTTCTTTTATGTGAGATAGAAATAAAAGTTGGGCAGGTAGGCAGGATCTATAGGGCATAGGGAGAGGAAAGAATATGTTTGAAATATAAAAATTAAATAATAAAAAATTAAAAATAAACAAAATTTGCAGACAGAAACTTGAAGGTCTACTTTTTTTTTTTTTTTTTTTTTTGTTTTTCGAGACAGGGTTTCTCTGTATAGCCCTGGCTGTCCTGGAACTCACTTTGTAGACCAGGCTGGCCTCGAACTCAGAAATCCGCCTGCCTCTGCCTCCCAAGTGCTGGGATTAAAGGCGTGCGCCACCACCGCCCGGCTTGGTCTACTTATTTTTTAAGACTATTTTCAGAGCAAATTCTAGCAGAATGGTAAAGAGATTCCCTGCACATACCATGACCCCAACATGTATTTTCCCGCATTATTAACATCTACAACATCAGAGTGTTCCATTTGTTCTTCCCAAGTATATTAGTAAGGTTTCTTATGAAATGTTACTCTATATTGAGGAAATTTATTTTGATGACTTACAATCGATAGTCCAACTAGTCCAACAATGGGCAGCTGTGAATGGGAAGTAGAAGAATCTTGTAGTTGCTCAGTGCCCAGAGGATAGTTGTTCAAGTTTGTCTTTTGTAGAGGTAGATTCTAATAGATGTTCTGGCAAGTAAGTGCAAGCAGTGGAAGAAGAGTGAATCTTCCTTCTTCCAATGTCCTTATGTAGGGCTACAGCAGAAGGCGTGGCCCACAATAAAAGTGTGTACCAACCAGTGTTTATGTGGGATTTACTGCATCCCAGGCTGACCTTGAACTCAGAGATCTCCTTACCTTATTCTCCTGGGGTTAAAGGTGAGTATAACCTTGCCTAGGTCTAAGCCTTTCATGCCCCACTATACCTCACAATCTTTATGACAAGATCTAGGTCGGAAAATTGTATCTCCCAGTTTCAAGATCTGGATCACAATAGTGCCCTCCAATTCTTGATTGTAGTTTATTCCCAATATAGTCAAGTCAAGCTGACAACTAGGAATAGCCATTAGAGTAAATTTATGCTGTATAGTTTTGACAGAAGCACACATATATATATATTTCCAGACAGTGCTATGCAGTGTGTGTACCATTTGTCATGATGCACCTTACAATCCTGTTCCCTGCACTCCTTAACTTTTCCCATTGGACGATCTTACAAGTCAATTTTGCAAAAATTTACACTTAATTATGGACATGTCACCATTGTTACAACAACACAACAATCTTTATATAAGATATAGTAGGAGGTCTTTCTAAATGAGTCATAAAATATATTACTAACTAAATTTATTAAATAATAATGATGCTATACTTGAGGTCATACTGCAATAAATGGCTTCCAGTGTATGCTCAGTGCAAGTGTGCCAAGAGTTAGATATGCAGAGAACTTTAATGCATATAAAATGTAACTATCATATGTTGTGTATATTTTTTCATGGTGAAATTAAACATGGTATCTAATAGATTGTAAGTATAATAGGGTATGCATGCAGAAAAAATACTACTAAGGAATTAAGTCATCTAGTATGCAAATTATCTCCATCTGTTCTCCAAACCCTTGGGATAACATGGATTTGATGAAAGGGAGCAAATGATTATTTTGCAAGTTTTCTTGCCATTACTTTGAAGTCTAACCATGAAGCCATACTCCTTCCCTGCTCTATATGAGTTTAAAAGTCCAAAGAGCAAATAAGAATTGCAATAAACACAGATTCATTTATTTCATTAAATCTACATCATACTTGAGCCAATTCAATCTCTTGCATAGCCTTGGCAATGACTTTCCTTCCTAGATTTCCTCATAAAATTCAGGAATATCTATTTCCAAGGCAGGCCATGATCAGAACATGAATTTGAGAAAGAAGAAGAAAGTACTCTGGCATCCCTAAAAGTCTGTGTTTTAAGGAATATTTTTAGTTCATTACCAGGTGTTAGGCAGTAACTGAGTCTTTCTAGTAGAACTTAACATGCAATTACTGCTCTCATTCTAGTGTGAGTAGCTACTATACTTAATGTACATATAATTGTAAAAAATATAGATATAGTCTGAGACCTGTGAATGTACCAGGCTGTTTCAAGCATTAAAAGACTATTTGACATGCATAGTCATACAAGACACAGAAGCCTGTCTGATACTAGAATATTTCCACTGATCTTTTACGTGGCTTCCTTACAGTTTTTTTACATTAAAATGTGTGATTAATAACTCATTAAATACTTACACATGTATATATTTATAGGATGTTCTTAATCTCATGTAATCTGTAAATTATAATAGCTGATTGATAATGACAATGGATTTTCTCACATGTAAGACAGGTTAGGAAATTGTAGAGTTCAAGTGTAGAGCATCAGGTCATATATTTGGCAATTCCCTTTTCTTACCATTTACTTTCCTGTATCAGACAAGAACCAGGAATGAGTAATATCACCAAGTGCCTTCTATTTCAGATTTCATAGTAGACTGTGCTTGCTAATGGTCAAATAGTTTGTCATAATCTCTCAAGTACTATCCATATATACATGACCAGCAAGCTGGACTCTTTAATATACAGAGCCATTCTACTGCACAACACTGGGATTCAAAATAGTTAATGAACCCCAGTGATAATTGTTTGTATGTAGACCGATGGCATTTTCTCTTACCTTCATGAATTCACTAAATCTAATATTGTCTTTTATGTTGTACATTAATTTAACATTATAGAAATTCAGAAACTATAAACAACACAAACCAACATGAAGTTGGATCGTTACACTTATAATCTCCTATTGACTAAGGTAGACTTTGTAATACTTGACTTTTTAACATGAGATAAGTATGCTTATTGTTAAATAAAATTAGGTAATCAAAATATGTTAAAGGATATGCAGAAAATTAAAATCCAGAAAAATCCCAAAACTTAAAATGCACAATAAAAATCAATGGTAAGTATACCTGGGTTTTAGTATAATAATATATTAAATATCATTACAATAAACTCATTTAGATATTTGAAATTTAAAAAATATATTTAGAATATTTTTGTGAGTGCTGGAATATAAGGACTAAGAAATTTTTACTCAAAAAAGTGTCACTAACTGTTCATCCAAACACAAGCAATAAAAAAAAGACATTTAATCTTCCTTTCCTTTTCCCCAAGTGATGAGTTTTCCAGACATAGGCTTCCATCCCCAGCATAATTAATATTTTTCCAATGGAAGTGTGTTTTATTTTTAGCATAAACAAACATCTCTAGATGTTACTCAACATGTGTAAAAGTTGTAGGAGCAAATATAATTTTTTACTTTAAATAATAAACACATTTTAAATTGATAGTCAAAATATTCAGAAGAACATAGACACAGAATTTACTCATCATCTGAGGCCTTAACTTTACCATTTAAGTGAACTAAATAAATGAACAAAACAAAACTAGAATTCATGTATAACATACAAATTAATGAAAATATATATCTTAAAAAATTCTAAACAAATGTTAAGATACTATATTAGTAAAAACATAAGCATATTTTTCAAATATGTACCCTGGATATCAATCCATGTGTCCTTCATGAGATCATTTAAAATTGGTTTTATAAGACAAATCTTTAAAAACTGAGTGACAAGAGAATCAAAGTTTCTCTGTCTTTCTGAACTATGTATGGTTTAACGATGTGATCTAGACTGTCCTCAAAGGTACCATTCTCCATTTCCTTTTTCCCAAGTGTTGAGTTTTCCAGACATAGGCTTCCATTCCCAGCATAACTAATATTTTTCCAGTGGAAGTGTGTTTTATGTTTAGCATAAACAAACATCTCTGGTTGTTACTCAACACGTGTAACAGTTGTAGGAATATATCCCAGACAGAAAATCTTGAAACTTCCAACCCAGGAAAAAATTTCAACATGTATCTTTTCCTTGAAACTTCATTAGACAATGCGGCCTACATTCATACCGGCTGTTTATTGTTGTTGTGTTGCTATGATATATTTCAGCATTGATGAAGTTGGTTATACTCATTCTAGTTTGCGTAACATTTACTGAGTATCTTCTATATCTTAGAACTACATTGGAAATATAATTAACATTAATATGGAAAATATTATTGTGGTATTATAATTCTTGGTTGCTTTTGTTATTGCTGAGTCCTTGCCTTTAAACCCAATCATTTGGTGTACTACCAAATAGGTAGAGACATCTTAACAAACACACTGTGTGGGACCTTTTTGTAAACTGCCCTTTAGATATGCTTCTTCTCTAATTGGTTTGGTCAATGCTGACAAAATCAGCACACATATATCTAGAATTATGATATTTTTAAACAACATTTTACTGAATTATAACAGTGGTATTGGGAGTGAAGACCCTGACTAAGAACCACTGACAGAAATTGTGGTCATATTAAAAATGCAAATGTTAACAAGAGCACATCACCTATAGATACAGAGACAAACATGGAAATTGGAATGTAGTAATAAACGCTGTAAGACATGATCCTCAATAATGCTTAAGTGTGCCCTGGACTCAACATGAACATTTCATTGTGAAGTGGGAATGTCTTATTCAATTAGTGCCTACAAAAACTTGACAATTGAATGTCATCGGCATCAATTTCCAATACAAAAGAACATGTGATGTTTACAAAGGTAGAATTTAAATGAGGAGTAAACTGATATTCACCACCTTGTGGTTTTATGAGGACAATGTTATTTAAATTAACACACTTGGCCTCTGAAGTGAATCACATTCTGAAGAGTAACCATGAAAGCAAGAGTCCAGAAGAAGAAAAATGATAAGAGAATCAGGAAGGAAAGACAGTCTCTATCCTATATTATAAACATTCAAAAGAATGGAGTTCAGAAGAAAAAGCAGTATGTAACTAATATAGTGCCATAAGAAATTTTTGGTTTCTATAGAATTATCATGTTAAGTATGGAAATCAGAGTGCTCTCTTGGGACATAGTCTTAAGAAAATATTTTAAGAATAGATAGATTAAAATTTTTAGTGCAGTTTTCAGTTTGGAAATTCCAGAAAGTCTAGAACAGGAGAGCTTTAAGTCTCAGCATTTGCCAGAGGAAGGATATAGAGAAGAAAAAGAGACATACCATTTTTAAGCAGTCACATATAGAAAGGAAGACTGAGAGAAAGAGTTACAGATTACAAAGTAACAAAATAAACAAGTTTTGGCAATTGAAAGAAAGAGAAAGAAGAGAAGGAAAAAGAAAGGTTAAACCTTTCTGAATAATGCAAGTTGATCCCATAGAACTGTCTGAAGGTACTGTAGGGACTACACATAGACCAAGGATTCTGGGAAAGAAGTTTGTTGTTATTGAATGGTCACATAAGTATTCCACTTTAGCATGGCTTACGGTCAATGTGCCTCTCTTACCCTGGAGTCTGATATGCTCAGAGATCTGTTCTGATAAGTAGACACTTTCCACTGAATTGGCCACTTCTACTACTATTGTAAATTTCTAGATAGAATTTTACTAATACCTATCCTTGAGGAAAACTGGTATGATCCAAACATTAAGAAGAAGTATATGTACTAGGGCAATGAAGTAACACTAAATTTTACCCTTATGTTTTTTTATATCCTCTGATTTTCCTCAGAAAGATGAAAAATTTGTAGTTCAATAAACTATATTGATATGTGTTTCTAAATTGATGCTTCTAATTTTTTTTTTAGTTTCTGATAAGTATGAGGTAGAAAGGGACATGGTGAAAATGTAATACTTCTCTAATATATATTGATATATTTTTCTAAATTGATGCTCTTTTTAAATGTTGTTTCTAAAAATACAAAAAATATTGGCTCTGTCATAGAAATTCCAATAATGTATATGACATCATTTAAAAACTGATTTTCCATTTTCTCAGTGTCCCTTCATGTTTGCTGGATGACTAGATATATCAGTCTGATGACTAGATGGATCTTTCATTATAAATGTTAAGTAAGTAAAAATATTACAAGAAAAAACTCTGTCCACTTCTTACTAAATTATCACATATAATTTAGATTTCTTGAAAAAAAAGTTGTTCATATTTAATTTATAAAAAAGGAAAAAGACTGAAACAAATAAAAATAGAAAAACGACAGAGACTCAAGCTGTTGGGTCTGAAATTTTGGCAGAGAATTGTTTTATACAAAAATGAGAAAAGAAATGTTGGATGAGGATTCCAAACATCCACCTCTTTAGTGCTATTCAGGCTTCCATAATACTGCCTCAGAGGACACAAACCAAACAGGATCCTGGCTGAACCAACTGAAGAAGATAATTTGAAATGTTGGCATTCACGCTGTGGGAATTTGCATGACCCCTATAGACATCCAAACTGATCATTCTCCTTCTTAAACCTCTACCACTCCTTTCTAAGAATTTAAGAGAATTATCAGAATTGATATGCATGTGAAATTGCCACTCAGTAACCACTTTCCATTTCTTATGTCCTTTGCAGTTCATAATTTTGAAAAGCTTTCTCTAACTTAATACATAGCACCATCAATGAATTTCACTGGATACAGCCAGTTTCACATAAGCTAGAGTTGTTTCTAAAGCCTTTGACACATTTCTGATGATGAGTTTGATTTGTTTTTAGTTGATTATATGCCAGTGATATTAAAATACTTTATAATTTACTGGGTATATATTTGTGGAACCAGAAAGGGCTTACTAAATTATGTGTATTGATTTATTGTCTTTTTGGTCATGAAATATAAGACACAATTGACAACTGAGACTTAGAGAACAAATGAAAATGCTTGGCCATATTTTGTGATTTGAATTTCATTTAGTTGAAAATTAAATGGCCTCTTCAGTACCAAACACTCTCCATGGCCAGCTAGTTGAGCTCTTCTGAAATCAGAAAAAAAAAAAAAAACTGAAATGGAAGGCAGACTGATAAGACATCTTAAAATTTGGGGTGCAGGATTCTGCTACCCTCCATCAATATTTTTTTAGTAATTCCTACAGTAATTACACGATTCTGGAGATGCAAACAACTTTATTATCTATGCAAAACACCATCTGCTGGGAGCATATTTTCCAAACTTTCAAGGCCTTAACAAGGAGCAAAATGATTTGGAAGTGATATTTTATTGCACTATTCCTTCACTCAAGTGCCAGACTTTTTCTAGGTGAATTCAGAGGTCCATTTCTATGACAGAGACCACAGGAAAGAGTTCAAAAGAGAGTTCATTTCATATGCCACTAGTACCGTGTTCTGATTTTTTAAGCTAATGCTTTAGGAGAGAATATTAGTTTTGATTGTTAGGATTGTTAGTTGTTCCTTTTTATCTATTTTAAACATTTCTTCTACTAATTAATATAAATGTGGTAACTCTGAATGAATATCCACAGGTAACCAGTTCAAGAAGCATCTGGTGGGAATGCTTTACATTAAGAAGATATCATCTCATAGATTTTGCTGTAGAAAAAAATCTTTCTACCATTTGATCTCTCTCTCTCTCTCTCTCTCCCTCCCTCTTGCTTAAAATATTTTCTAAAAGTAACTCCAATTTCTCTTTAGAAAGGGACTATTTCTATATTTTAAGTACTTAAACAAAATGAATCTTTAGCAGTTTTCCCTAGGTGTTGAAGAGTCAGAGATGAAAATAAGAGTTTTGACATGAATGTGTGTGTATGTGTGAGTGAGTGTGTGTGTGTGTGTGTGTATGTGTGAGTGAGTGTGTGTTTGTGTGTGTGTGTGTGTGTGTGTGTGTGTGTAAGGTTCCTACCCAGCCCCAAATATCCTGCTTTCCCTACGATCACCAGTCAAATCAGTACACAACATACAACCATCTATAGAACATAGTATCAGAGCGTCTTCTGCTTAACACAAAATTAAGTAAAACCAAACCAAACCAACCAAAACAAACTCACTGAAAATTTTGTTTTGTGCAAGAAAACTTCTATTTAATGACATGTTTCTCGGCATGCTCCTCATTCTTCATTTGGCATGTATTTCCTGCAAGAGTTGCCAATCCCACTTGCTGTTGATTGGGCTTTTTTTCATTCTTCAACATTTCTTCTTACCTTAATTCTGTATTTGTCCTTCTTCATGTCACATAAACTGTTTTTTTTCTATATTTTTTATTTACATTCCGAATGATTTCCCCTTTCCCGTTTCCTCCCTCCCCGAAAGTCCCATAAGTCCTCTTCCCTACCCCTGTTCCCCATTCAACCCCCTCTCGCTTCTCTTTCCTGGTATTCCCCTACATCCAGTCTTTCCAGGACTAGGGGGTCTCTCCTTCCATCTTCTTGGAAATGTATTGATATTTGAATTGTGTCTTGGGTATTCCGAGATTCTGGGTTAATATCCCCTTATCATTTGTGTTCTTTTGTGATTGGGTTACCTCACTAATACCCAGAGGCTTCCCCTGCATGCAATAAGGACACATACTCCACTATGTTCATAGCAGCCTTATTTATAATAGCCAGAAGCTGGAAAAAAACCAGATATCCCTCAACGGAAGAATGGATTCGGAAGATGTGGTATATTTACACAATGGAATACTACTCTGCAATTAAAAACAATGAATTCACGAAATTCTTAGGCAAATGGTCAGAACTGGAAAATATCATCCTTAGTGAGGTAAACTATTTCTTTCTAACTCACAGCAGTTTTCAAAATCACAACTACTTAAAATTCCAGTTCCAGGGAACTTGACCCCCTCTTCTGCCCCCTGCAAGAGCCAGGCATACATATGGCACACATACCTGTACGCAGAGACTCATAGATGTAATGTAAAAGGAGAAGATTACGATTATTACTTGAAAATATTGACAACCATACATTAATTGTTTGATTAGAATAGTGTATTAGCATAGTTTAGGTATATATACTCAAAAATAAAGTATTTCTTATATATAGTGGTGTAAGTAAAATATGATACACATCTTTGTATATTTACATACAATAAATGCCCTTTGAAATATGTATAAGCTATACAATGTTTATACATTACATTTATAGTTTAATTTGCTTATTTCTTTAAAAATTACTCCATGTATTAGCTACTTTTCTGTTTCTGTGATAAGATAACGTGAACTAGGCAGCTTATACAATTAATCATTTATTTCTGTTTACAGGTCTTGAGGGATAAGAGTCTGTCATGGTTGGGAGGCAGAACTCCAAGGAAGGCATAGCATCAGAGGCAAGAATATAGCAGATCACATTTTTTCATAGCAAATACAACACAGAATGCAAACTAAATGTAGGATGAAGTTATAAAAGCTTGAATGATCCCTGGTCCTGGAAAGACTGGATGTAGGGGAACGCCAGGACAGAGAAACGAGAGGGGGTGGAATGGAGAAAAGAGGGAGGGAAGGGGACTTATGGGACTTTCGGGGAGGGAGGAAACGGGAAAGGGGAAATGATTTGGAATGTAAATTAAAAAAAATAAAATAATAAAAAAAAAGCTTGAATGTATCACACAGAAGCATGCTTATCCGCACAATGTAATACTCCTAAAGTTGCCTAAAGGGACCAAATATTCAAATGCCTCAATCTCTTGGGGATACTTATAATCAAATCATCATGTCCTTTTTGTTTTCAAAACGAAACATAGATTTGAAAATAGGGCAGAAAAATATGCCTTGACAGACTCTGAAAGTAAATAGCTAGTGCAAATAATCACTGCCTTCTTTAGGTTGCTTTAATGTTCGTTCTGCCTTGGGTATGCTTCACAGACAAAGTTCCCATGACAATCACTAGATTAATGTTCAGTTATCCAGATTACGATTAATGCCGGTTTGATGGTGCTATTAAACATATCCACCATCTCAGCCTTCAACATGCCTTCTTTAATTGACTAAATACAAAGGTTTGAAACAGTATTCTAACAGTATGCCTCCTTTGATTTATCTGAACAGTAATTTCCACGAAAGCACAGGGCCTCCTTTCCCTGTAAATAAATCACATTCCAGTATTTCAAAGAGAAGTGAGTTTTCTGGAGCTGGGATTGCTTTCTTGCAATATTTTTCTAAGTTTTCAGAAGTTAAATTTTGAAGCACCAAAACTGCATCAACTATAATAACCTTGAAGGTATCAATAAATGACAGCTAATACTATTCTGGGGATTTTATACTTTTGTCTCTAGTTTGTTTTATCCAAATAAACAATTTCTAGAAATTTCGGAATAACTAATTTATCTTAATTATGGATCATAAAGATCAAAAATGTGTTCAGAAAGTCTTATCAATCTTCATCTAGGCAGGAGGATTGGTTACTCTCATTGTACAAAAGTAAATACTGATTCTGACCTCAGGCAAAAATAAAACCTACCCCCTTCTTCATTAATTTGATTTTCAAGGAATGCTTTGCCTTTATCAGACATACCGATAACCACAGAAGCCATGAAAACAAACAAAAGAAAGCTAAACAAAAGCAAAATCCATCTTTTTCCCTGATGGTCTCTTTCTCAGGGATAAGATACAAGATTATGAACAATTCGACACTAAGGTGGATGAGTGATGCCCAGCAAATTCAAGATCACACTGAATGGGATAACCTTATCTAGTCTGCAATGGAGAAATTTATTTAGCTAGAAAAAAAAGGTGAGTTTTAAGCCAGAAAATTGAGAGGTTAATCATTAGAGAGATGGCACAGGAAGTGTAAATTTACTAGAGAATGAAAGATTATCTTTTAGAATTAAAAGGAAAAGTAGATTTAAGTGGCCCCCTCTCTTTTCCATTTCTCTGCAGAGTATCTATTGTTCTGTGTTCATTGAATACCTTGTGGTGTGATGTTAATCCAGCATCTTCTATGACCTTTTACTATCTTAATAGCTTTCTTTGCAGAAGTCATCACTCACTCCCTGCTTCTGATATCATTCATATGCTCTGGTTCTTGACATGTAATTTTACATCTTTTCAAAATCAAAGTAGACCAGAGGTCATGGTAATAGTAAATAAGTCTAGATAGATGATTTTTTTTATTAGCGAAAAATACATGTGATAAGAAGTATTTTTGACTTATAAGAATTTTAAGCTTCCATTTATAAATTTTGTTGTAAATTCATCATGTAAGTGTCAATATTTGATTCAATTATATATATATATATATATATATATATATATATATATATGTCATTATATTCTATTTGCTAGTAGGATAGAGGATGGATTTTGATTGGTGGATGAGTATATTTTTATTTTAATAGATTTTTGTCTCAAACTATTCTCATTTTATATATTTTGTTCTATGTATATGATTATAAGTGAGTGCTTATATGTGTGTACTTGGGTGTATGTGCAAGTATACATGCACATGTAAATATATGCATTGTAAGACAGAGGTTACAATCATATTTTTAAAACAAGGTTTCTTGTCATCCAAGACAGCCTGGAGGTAAGCTGTAGGGATCCACTTCTCCCTACCTCCACAGTACAATGATTACAAATACACACAGCCTCAGCAGCCAAACTAGGTATTTTTTTTACATAGGTTCTAGGAATGAAGCTCACATTATTATGCTTCCATGACAAATAATCAACTGACCTCTCTCATATCTTTATTATTCTGCTTTGTTCTATTGACCCCAGTTATTTGACAACATAAGAACATACTGTTGAAAATGTTCTGCCAATTTTGTGACAGGTATTTAGGCAAGTGATAGGAAAACAAAACAAAGAAACTTGACACTGATTAAATTCACTGAGAAATCCTTGAGTTATACACACCAACAAATATGACTGAATATACTCCCATTTTGGGAACAGGATTTTGTGGATAGGATAAAAGTGCAGCTACAAACAGTCACATGCTTTGGCTTTATTTATTTATTTATTTATTTATTTGAACTTTCATCTTAAGATTTAGGTTTTGTTTTTGTTTTTGTTTTGTTTTGTTTTATCATCATGATTCCTAAATGAAACCTTTTGGGACATGAAGAATGTTCTGGATATCAGATGCCTTATTTGCACGCTGGTCCATTTCTTTTTCTTGCTCGGTTCCCTAAGACCTGTATTTGCTTCTCAGCTGCCTCTGGCAAGTTGAGCGTCTTTTCCTTTCGGCTTCCCATGTTACTATTATAAGACTTCTTCTATGAATACAGCAGAAGAGAAACATGTCTTTCTCAGCTTCCTCCTGTTAACAATGGGGGTCTATTCAAGGCTTACTCATTGATACCTTTGCACTTAATGTTTTAGAGAGATACAGGGCTTTGATCATTGTTCTTTTGCATAGGAACACATCACTAGCAGAGTTCTCTTTTTTAACCTCATTCTGGTAAAGAATACTTCCCTAAATGAGATGCAATGTCTGTGTAGTGATCCATCGACCATGGATTAAAATGTCCAGGCAGAGGGAAGAGGACATTGATTTTATTTTTTCATCCTAGCTAGAGAGCTATAATTCAATTTCTTACTATAATATAAAAATTGTTTAACAGTCTTTGAATAGTGAAAAAAATAATTACAGAGGGTATAATTGTGATATACAATGTAGACTAGCATAACCTGCTGTAGAATAAACAAAGCTCTGATAAAGTCACTGTTCCTCAAATTTCCCCATTTTAAAAATTGACCCATTGAGTAATATAGCCACATCTGTGAATACATATGAAACGATTTTTCCAATCTACACCAAGCTCTTCTCAAGTGTTACCTAAATTTAAAATTACAAATAACCTCATAGAAAGAAAATTAGAGTTTTTGGTAGATTTAAAATTAAAATGTAAGAAAAATGTATTTCAATAGAGGAACTCATTCTCAAGTGGATATAGAATTAGTATCAATGTGGTACAAAGTTATATATTCTTCTTGCACCTAGACTCCTGTATTCAATCTCATTTGCTCAAAGGAAAGATAAGGAATTGAATCTAGCACCAGTGCAACTAGCTCACATATCACAATACCCTTGTCTAATTTCAGGTTTTTAACATCCCGTTTTACACAGCAAATCCTAATTTTGCTCTTAGTTAGTTTAATACCTCTAGAATGCCTATTAGAAGGTTTCTAATTGGTAATCCCCTCATATGTTGCTTAAGAGTGCATACATTAAATAATAGAAAATAGTGATGTTTAGCACCTCTAATGTGCATATACTTCCTTTAGCTTTAATATTGTACTTAAATTTTATAACTTTGTCAACTGTGAATATTTTGTTACTTGGTGCTATATATATATGTGTTAGGGATTGTATATATATTTTAAAAAAAAGGTCAACACTGTAAAAATGAACCACCATCTTTTTGTAAGATAAATGGTTACATAGTTCTCAAATTAATATATCAGAAGTAAATGATTTAGAAGAACTTTGTTCATTCAATAAATGTAGAACCAAACACTCTCATATGACGAATTAAAGAAATGCTGTATCATGGATAGTAACACTGATGCTTTTTCCTAATAACAAATAAAATGTAGTTCTGTAGTTCATTTATCATGGGCTTTCAGTCCTCTAGTTCTTTATATACTATGTGAAATAATGCACAATTGTATTTGAACGTAGCATCCTTCTATAATATTTTAAAAGTACAATTATTAAGAATGTACTGTGTGGTATGAGGTAAGCATTCAGCAAATAGAATGACTTACATGATTTGATTTTCTTCTCAGTGTTTTGCTGTGTTGACATTATTACCTTTTATGAGGATTTTTTTTGTCATTAATTGTCATTTTGTTTCATAAGATATTGTCTAAATCATAATACTCAAATTATTCTCCTGATTGGCATGAGCTAATTGACTTTTATAGTAGTTCCTGGCAGGCAAAGTCACACAGTATTACATGATGCCTAATTCAGTCTGTACCTACTGTGGTTAAGATCAGTGAACACTTCCCATAGCTACTTTGTATGCAAACCTAAACAATAATAAAGGGAAATCTTTAAATGGTTAATATGTAAAGATTAAGTTGCTTATTCTTCACAAATATTTTCAGTTTCCTTGTTTCTATATGAAAGGTTATTATTAACATGAATGTATCAATTACTATTTACCTTTTTACATTAATGACAGCTTTTATTATATTTGTCTGTATAAAAATATTCTAATAACCTAAGCTTAGCTTAATAAGACTAGGTAGTTACTTTTCTAGAATCATGTTGGTACTATAATATTTACACTCAAAAGAGAAAAAAATACATGGGATATATTCAAAATAAGCAGAAGTACAAAATAAATGACATTACAACAATTAAAAGTGGGTGAAGAAATTTTAAGCTCATGTATATTGAAATTTTACTGAAAAAAAAAATTGCACACACGTTTCAGCTAAAACCCTTACTGCTCTTTCCCTAGTGCACTTTCTTTGTCTCCCCCAACCCCAAACTCCTGTTTTCTAGGCACCTGTTTCCTACTGTACCATTGCTACCTGCATCCAATATACACAAGGTACTCAATTCTCATTTCCAATGAGGATCTAGTATTAATAGATGACATCTCTAAGTATATTTTCTTTCCAAAATTGCTTAATTTCATAATACAAACCATTACTCATTTTCATACTAAAGAACAATGCCCATTAGAAAGTAGAAGAGTCATTTGATGTAGTTTTTATTGATCTGATATTTGCACACATGACCTTTATAGATTCTGAGTCCAGTGTTCAGAGAATAAGAGTACTAGTAGACATGGGAAGGATCATTCCACAGACATGTATGTAATTTGGAAGGTATTTCCTGAAAGTTCTGCTAACACTTTACATGCATTAGTGTTTGGGGACTTGCAAATATACAACAATAAGTTGGTTACTGTACTTAACCACCTAATGTGAGTACTGATACAATAAAGAGAGCTGAATGACCAACAGTTCTGCTTCATACAGAATCATGATCCAGCATTTTCATAGTGATGACTACAGCTAACATACATAACAAATAGCTTTATATAAGAAAATTCTTGGAGCGTGGAAAGATGTTTCAGCTCACAAAGCATTTATTCTTGCAGGAGCCCTGGCTTAAGTACCCAGCACCCATATGGTAGCTCGCAACCCATGTGAAAACTGTTCAGTTCTAAGGCATTTGATGCCCTCTTCTGACTCCAAGAGCAGAAGACATACATGCCATGCAGAAAGGCATGCAGGCAAAGCACTCACACAAATATAGTTAAATTAATAAATAACCAGTACATTTTTGTTTTCTTAAAGTTGTTATGCAAATTGGTGTATGTTTGTGTGTGTGTGTGTGTGTGTGTGTCTGTTTGTGTATGTTAAATGCAGAGAAAATTGTCACAGATGAAAGGGAAATGTTCAAATAATTTTATACAAGTATAAGCTCATCTATTTAAATTTCAAAACACTTAATTCTAGAATTAAATGAAAACAAGAGGCATTAGTAAGACCTGTTTTTATGCACTGCAATAATAAACAATTATCATTTCTGTAATTTAATAATTTGGCTGATATTAATTTTTGTCCATTTTTGACTCTGCTATTAATGTCAAGATTTTCCTGGTTCAAAACAATATTGGACTCTCTTTGTTTATCATGAGATTTTTCATACTTAATCATTATGAGAAGAACATTTTTAGATCAAGGTAACATACCACCTTTATGGCCATGGTGTTCAATATATGGCTTTGAAATAACAAAAAAACTTCTATTAACATACCAGATGGGTAGTTAGTGGGATGAAGAAAACAATATGTCAGTGTGAGCACTGATGAGTAACTTGGTTATTTAGCTTACTTTGTAAAAGTAAAACAACTGGCTAAAAATGTCAAAGGTGAATTTAAAGCATCTTTTAAAACTAAGTATGCCCATTGCTTACATGTGCTTCTAAAATTTATCTCTTCTTTGTATTTTCCACTGCCAGAGTTTTAGACCTTCTATGTATGTACATAGATATGCTATTTTACAGATTTTCATCTTATACAAAAAGAAATGTCTATTACTAAATAAGTTTTGAATGTGAATATATATATATATATATATATATATATATATCACAGTGTAGTGTATAAAATATACATCTCATAATGCAAAAACATATATTTTCTTACATAAAGATTCATAGATTGTACTATGAATCCCTAGATCATTTTATATCTACTGAACACACACAGATATACCATTTCATATGAACATTAAATAATTATTACAGAGGAGTTGGCCATTAATATTCCTCATGTGAAATGAGAAGTTATACTCTTGTAAGAATATGCTTTTGAAGTGATCCCAAGACATTCACCTCCTCTGCTGTGGTGCAGATAATGGGAGCTGGATCTCTTATCATCCTTGTCTGCTGCTCTTCTAAGTTCTGTATGAACCTGATAAGTGTCTTAGAGCAGTGTGCTCTATTTGGGGATTTGTAATTCAGGTCACTTCTCTTGTTTATAGGGTAGAGTTCTAATAGCCACAGCTTGTGTGTACAAGCATTTATCCGGCAAAACTGTAGTTACAGATGCTTATTAATGAATAAGGAAAATAAATAGCATTTCTAACTAAATAAAATCAGTGTTGATCATATTATTATGAATTATTATGCAATTTGTCTTTTTATTTTGTACATCGGCAATTCACATCAAACCATTTTGAATCTGTTCTTTGTGGTGTGTTTTCATAATTATGAAGACCATTTATATTACTTTAAAATCTCTGAAGACTGTTTCTATGAATACTGTCAATTGTGTTCTTCATTTTAGACAAATTTTACCTTGTTTAAATTTTAGAACACTTTTCTTGGTATTTATTCAGTACTTTTTTTGAGAAAGGTCAAATTCAGGATTCTATGTTTTCTAACAAAGGCATGTGGTGTTTGAGTTGCTGTGACACAGTAATACAATATTAACTCATACTTTGTAATATAAACCATGAAAGAAAGGAAAATTAATATATTTTATTGAGATGCAAGTTTACTATATTTTTCTAAATAGTTTGATTTTTCAATAGGGAAGGAAGTAGGAATGTACACATAGAATGTAAATAACGTGTAAGTAACATAGGATAAGAATAATGTAGAGGTTGTAGCTCATTAATGGAGCTGAGACAGAAGCATTGCTATCAGTTCAAGTCCAACTTGGGTTTACCCATTTCTAAAAAATATAGGAAATCATAAGTAGTGTCAAATAGTTCAAAAACATTTCATAGTTTCTTAATAATACCAATAAAACAGCAATATACAGAATTAAAGCCATACTAAATTATATATCCAAAGACCAATTGCAGTATGGCTATTTTAGGTACTTCCAAGAAAGCCATCATTGTGAGTAGAAAACCCACTATAACTTAGTTGCTGAAGTCTAGAAATTAGTTAACATTGAAAACTTAGAAATTAGTTTATAAGAAGATTTCTGTGTTTTCCTTTCTAATACTTTAATTCAGTTTGTCAAGAGGATTTCTTGTTCCTCACTTCAATTTCTTTGGGATAACTTATATTGCTCATGCTGGCAACTTTGTTAGTGTCTTGGTATGTATGCAGGGTTTTGGATTTCATACCTCACCTTAACTGGAAGAGTATCAATTGATTAAACAGGAAAATGGGCATCTAGAGTAACGAAAAGATGACCTTAGTATACATGATATTCTTCTATAACAAATTTCTGTAGAGTCGTTGGCCAAAATCACCTATCATTATAATAAGAAAAGATACATTTTGGGTGGCAGTTTTGAATATGATCACTGAAATATGGTCCCTAAAATTAAAAAGCAATCAACTATCTAATTAATTAAGTTGTTATTTCTTTTAATACATTTACTTATATTCTATGATTCTACAAAAAACAAAACCCATATCTACCATTCTTGCTAAATGAGGAAGTCACTCAATAAGCATAGACTCTTCCTCCAAAAGTTAAGATTAAAGTATAAAAAAGTATAAGAAAGGAATTAAAATATAATACTTTCTGGCAAGGCATATAATATTGCTGCATCAGTGAGTATGACTAGAATGTGGCTTCTTCAAGGGTTTAGAAAGTTTTGACTCTGCATGTTGACCTCCAGTTGAACCAGCACCATTTGTTGAAAAGACTATCTTTTATCCACTGAATGGTTTTAGCTCCTTTGTCAAAGATCAAGTGACCATAGGAGTGTAGATTCATTTCTGGGTCTTCAATTCTGTTCCATTGATCTACATGCCTGTCACTGTACCAATACCATGCAGTTTTTAACACTATTGCTCTGTAGTACAGCTTGAGGTCCTGGTAACTGATTCCCCCAGAAGTTCTTTTACTCTTGAGAATAATTTTAGCTATCCTGGGATTTCTGTTATTCCAGATGAATTTTTGAATTGCTCTTTCGAACTCTATGAAGAATTGTGTTAGGATTTTGATGGGGATTGCATTGAATCTGTGTATTGCTTTTGGCAAGATGGTAATTTTTACTATATTAATCCTGCCAATCCATGAGCATGGCAGATTTTTCCATCTTCGGAGGTCTTCTTCAATTTCTTTCTTCAGAGACTTGAAGTTCTTGTCATACAGATATTTCACTTGTTTGGTTAGAGTCACGCCAAGATACTTTATATGGTTTGTGGCTATTGTGAAGGGTATCATTTCTCTTACTTCTTTCTCAGCCTGCTTATCCGTTGAGTATAGGAAGGCTACTGACTTGCTTGAGTTGATTTTATATCTAGCCACTTTGCTGAAGTCATTTATCAGCTGTAGGAATTCTCTGGTGGAGTTCTTTGGGTCGCTTAAGTATACTATCATATTGTCTGCAAATAGTGATAGTTTGACTTCTTCCTTTCCAATTGGTATCCCTTTGACCTCCTTTTGTTGTCTAAATTGCTCTCGCTAGAACTTCAAGTACTATATTGAAAAGATATGGAGAGAGAGGGCAGCCTTGTTCAACATCCTTAGTCACTAGGGAAATGCAAATCAAAACAACCCTGAGATTCCATCTCACACCAGTCAGAATGACTAAGACCAAAAACACAGGAGACAGCAGTTGTTGGCGAGGATGTGGAGAAAGAGGAACACTCCTCCACTGCTGGTGGAATTGCAAGCTGGTACAACCACTCTGGAAAGCAGTCTGGCGGTTCCTCAGAAAACTGGGCATGACTCTCCCGGAGGATCCTGCTATACCACTCCTGAGCATATACCCAGAGGCTTCCCCGCCATGCAATAAGGACACATGTTCCACTATGTACATAGCAGCCTTATTTATAATAGCCAGGAGCTGGAAATAACCCAGATGTCCCTCAACGGAGGAATGGATTCAGAAGATTTGGTATATTTACACAATGGAATACTACTCTGCAATTAAAAACAATGAATTCATGAAATTCCCAGGCAAATGGTCAGAACTTGAAAATATCATCCTTAGTGAGGTAACCCAATCACAAAAGAACACACATGGTATGCAGTCACTGATAAAGGGATATGGACCCAGAATCTTGGAATACCCTAGATACAATTCTCATATCAATAGATTTCCAAGAAGATGGAAGGAGAGACCACTGGTTCTGGAAAGACTGGATGTAGGAGAATGCCAGGACAAAGAAGCGAGAGGGGGTTGAATGGGCAACAGAGGGAGGGAAGGGGGCTTATGGGACTTTCGGGGAGGGAAGAAACGGGAAAAGGGAAATCATTTGGAATGTAAATAAAAAAAACTTAGAAAATAAAAAAAAATAAAATAAAAAAAGTAAGTTTTGACTCTTTTTTTTTTTTGATTTGAATTTCTTTTTTTTTTAATTTAATTTAATTTTATTTTTTTAATTTACATTCCAAATCACTTCCCCTTTCCCGTTTCCTCCCTCCCCGAAAGTCCCATAAGCCCCCTTCCCTCCCTCTTTTCTCCGTTCAACCCCCTCTCATTACTCTGTCCTGGCGTTCCCCTACATCCAGTCTTGACTCTTTATAAAGCTGCTAAGAACATAGAAAGGAGATGCCAATGGATGACATCATCTATGTCTATAATGGCATAAGCTTAGATTGATTTCTGTACAGACATAATCAACTGTGAAATAAATAGCATCAGTACATTTGGCATGGATTCTTAAGCACTATTATCTAGTAACACATTATTTCACAGGTCATACTTCATCTAGTGTGTGCATCGAGATATTGCTATTCGCCCATATCTAAAGACTCATTTTCTCTTCTGTTTTTGCTACCGTTTTGCTCCTGGAAGTTATTAGTTATGAAAGATTAAAACAAGGAATGTGAAATAAAATTTCCATGTCAATGTTACAATATATCGCCTTATAATACAATAAGTTATTATAAAACAGAGCCTAAAGATAACTTGTGATTTTTCATGTAAAATGATGAGATTAACTTTAAAATATAGAATTAAATTAGAAATCACTCTGATTAATAAGAATACAGGAGAAAAATGGGGAAAATCTCTACTGATAACTTTTGGTATAGTCTACAAGGACCTTCTTCGTTTGTCCCCTGAAGGAGGTATGTCAAGTTCAACAGGCCTCTCTGCTGTCAATAGTTAATTTGATGATGGTGTTGACAGAAAGCAGTAAACAATTAATGCCAAGGATTGCTGGATACATAAAATCAGCTCCCACATTGCTCTCTTGGAAGACTATCTCTAAAGCGGCATAGGCCCAGGAAATTCCTACAAGCACAGACAGGCACAGAGACAGCTTCCAGCTTAAATCTTATGGCGACAGTGCTTGGAGAACTTGAACAGAATTGAGGACAGACTCTTTGAAATATTCCTGTCTTAAATTAGCTTGATTGTTGGTCTGCATGCATGGCTGAGGAGATTATTTAGCGGAGAACTCATTTGGACAACATATGTCAAGGTTTTGTCAACTGCTCGAGTTTCATCTGAGATAAAGGAAGATACCTGAAGGATTTTTTTTCTCACTTGTTCTAATATATGATTGTTTGGGGACACTTTGGATTAATAATTTTTATTTCTGAAAGTATTTTAATTTGGGATTAAGTCACTGATGTGATGCTTTTGCTTGATATTAGCACAATAGTGTGCAGACAAGAGCTTGGTCTGGCTATCTCTGAGAGGCTCTGTCAACAAATAAGACAGATGCAAATATTCACTGCCAACCATTGGACTGAGCTCAGCGACACAAATGGAAGAGTTAGCAAAAGGCCCGAAAGAGCTGAAGGGGATTGCAACCCAATAGGAAGGAAGAACACAGTATCAATTAACCAGAGCTCTCAGAGCACTCAAGGAGTCACCACCAACCAAAGATGTGTCCATGGCTCCTGCTACAAATGTAGCAGAAGACTGCCTCATCTGGCATCAATGGGAGAGGAGGCACTCCATCCTTTGGAGATCTGTGGCCTCAGGGAAGAGGAATGCTGAGGAGTGAAGCAGGAGTGAGTGTGGGGGGCATCCTCTTAGAGGCAAAGGAAAGCGAAATGGGGTGGATGGTTCATGGAGGGAAAATCAGAAATGGGGATAACATCTGAAATGTAAACAAATAAAAAAGATTAATAAATAAAAAACAGTAACTCATTTTAACTCTTAATTTTCTCCCTCATTATACTTAGCAATGTCAAATGCAGTAACATAACTATATTGCTTTACTCCCAGCCTGGTCTTTAAACATAAATTTTGCTTTACTCCATGGTAACATCAGACTTTATAATGATAATATGAGTATTATAAACAATTAGAACAACTAAGAAAAGTAAACATGATATAAATTGTTAAGAAGTTCCATCAGTAAATGACAAAATTCCCCCCCCCAAAAAAAGATTCTAGATGTTTTTGTAAAAGACAGTATTAGTTGCAGTCTTTGTGAGAATTGGTCCTGACTAAAGATCTGGTTTGCTTACTAGCAATTTGCCTCAATCCAGGGTAAACATTATACCTGATCGTAAAAAGCCAGGTGTAATCCTGACAATGAAATTCTTTAACCTGTCATGCACACTTTACTGTTTTTATAGAATTTGTCACCTGATCCAGTGGCCTGCTTTCTCCTCCTCAACCGTTCTGGTAGCTCCTTTCCTGATCCCCCCTAAAATTCATGAGTTGTTTTTAATTATTATTGTTACCACACACACACACACACACACACACACACACACACACACACACACACACAGGTGCACAGGTGCACACACACACACATACACACGCACAAACACACAAGAATGCAACCTCTGAATCCATTTAATGTTGCTCATATGTATATGTTTTCAGAGATGACTACTTGATATTAGACACACTAGTTAGGAGGCTCCTGCCTGTGAAAAACAGATATTCTTTCTCTCATCAGGTTTTAGCTTCCTCTAGCTCTTTATCTATGGCATGGGCTCTGTAAGATATCCCCATCCATGCTGGCATGTCAATGATATTGGTATTTTCTGGGTCTTATTTATGCAGCTATACTGTTGAGATTTTATTGGTAAAGTTTCTCTATAGTATGTGAAGCCATAGTCTCAGAGACAATGCACTGGTACTCTAACTGTATGCTTTTTGCTCCCTCTCCTAGGCATGTCCTGAGCACCAGGTATAGTGATTGTGTTTTACACATATTATAGTGATTGTGTTTTACACATATTAATATAGGATGAGTGAACACCAATTTATTTTAAAAGTAACAAACATTTTGTTAAAATCCAATGGGTTTCAAAGACATAAAAGCTTGTAAATACAGTAAGACAAAAGCAGAGTTCTCTGTTTGAGCTTTCCATTTGCGTACTTGCCAGAGGAAGCTTGAGGCTAGCCTGTTTGACATAGTCAGTTGCTAGGTAGCCAGTTACATAGTAATATCCTGTTTTAAGAACCAAAATGTGATCAGAACCCACCAGAGTTTGTGTGTGCTAGCCTGGGTCTATCAGGCACTCAACTCTACAAAACCTTGTCTGTGATAGAGCCAGTTTTATGAAAGAATGACCAATGGTATAGTATCTTAAAAAAATAGCAAAACTAGATTCTCAATGCCATAGTCTTTCCCACTATTGAGTACAAGATTTATTTGTACTTCCTCAATGGAACTCAGTGTTCTCGATTTTAAAATACAGTGGGCCATACACTAGGATATATTTGAATTACTTAAATTATGAGTATTAAGTAGATTTGACTTGCTTAGTGAGGGAATCTAAACATTCCAAATTTAATGAGCCCCAATTTTCTTCTTGGTCATAAGAAACCATCAGGCTTGTGCCAATCCCAGCACTGTTATTGAAAGAAAAACCTTGTAGTAAATTTTGATAATTTTCATGCTCTTTTCATGAACACAGGAAAGTTGGTATGATCTATTTTCATGTGATGACAAAGATTTGCTTTCATTGTGTGTACTTTTGGATTTGGGTGTATAAAATATCTATTTGCTTGCCTTAATATTTGGAAATGAGATTGCTATAGTTTCTCATTTTATTGTAGGTCTCAGAAGCTAATATTTATGACTGTGTATATGTGCGTGTGCTGCATGCCTATGTGTGTTTGAGCCTAAAGAAGACAATAAAACATAGTGCCAGAAACAGTTTAAGTCAATAGTCAAGTACAACTTGAATCTAAACCACTTAAAAACTTGAAGAAGCAGTTATACCTTGTATTGACACTTGGTATAACACAAAGAAAAATTTTTTTTTTGTAAAGCAAGCTTCAGTAAAGAAAATTCTTTTGATATCACTAGTACATTTTATAAAATTAAAGACCAAGGAAGGTGAATAAGAGAAAAACAAATAAGTCCACTATAAATTGTAGCAGTAAATTTTCTAATAATAAGAGTTAAATCAAAAGGTGGAAGCAATAATGAAGAAATAATATGAGATGAATTCATCCCAAATTTGCCATTTTTCACCTAGTGGAGGAAAGAATACAAAGCTATACCTGGAATGGGTGTTCTCCATGATGGCCTAAGCTGAAAGGATGAAGACATTCTATGTTTCTAACTAAAGAAGTGTCTGTGATATTTTAATAATGAAGTAGAAAGGGGAGTGTCATTTCTGCCTGGAACTCCTGTATTAATATGCCAGTGCTGAAGCAATTTTTATCATATATTTCTACCTGCATAAGGAAAAAAACTGCTGGTAGCAGAATAAATTTTATTCATATTTTAACATCAGTAAATTTAGGGAAAACAAATCCTCTGTCTTCATGGTGGCACTCTCCAAATATCAGATTATCCAGTCACTTGTAAATAGAATGGTTAGTTTTACTGCCAATAAAAGTTACACACACACACACACAGAGAGAGAGAGAGAGAGAGAGAGAGAGAGAGACAGTGAGACAAAGAGACAGTGAGACCAAGATCAAGATTCATGTAGGAAGAAGTTGTTTGAGGGTAAATTTGGATGATAATATGTACAATTAGCAATGTCATAATTACATAATTACACATTGCTAAACTAATGTCCTTCTTTCCTATCAATCCATTTTCCTCAATAATGTTTCAGATTCATGTATGCTCTAGTACATATGACTCATGCAAATATATGCAAATATCAATGTATATATGAACATGCAAAAGGGTTAATACAAAAATGATGTAATATAAATGTTAATATTAATGTCTCATATATATTATTTGTTCATTCTTATAGTGTCTACTTTAATAGAGTAAAAGCAGATTATACTTTTATCTATATGCCATTACTAAAGATCAAAAGGAATGTGTTGAATAAGGTGGAAAACCTGAAATATGTATTCATGGATTATGTTTGAATTAATTTTCACCTATACTCTCTGTATTCTTATCTATAAATCCTCTGGAAAAGAAGCACATGAGAATCTAGAAGAAGAAAACAGTGTTTGGGTACAAGAAAACATTAGGGATAAATGGCACTATATGGTTTAAGGCTACTATTTGAAATTAGATTCTACTCATAATATGAATGATACTATCATATGTCCTTGTCCAAAAGGTTTCCTATTCAATAATTGCCTGCTTCCCAAGCAGTCTAAAGCTCAAATTTCAGTGGTTATTTTGAAATAAATAACTGAATAAGAATCCACTTAATGAAGGGTCTGAACAGTCTTTCAAGTGCAGTGCAGAAGTATTTGCACTAATCTTACCTAAGGATATTAAGACCAGGTCTCATATTTTACCTACACACTAGAAAGCATACCAAACAGAAAAATCACAATACAGGAAATCTTACTGCACAAATGTAGCCTTGGATAACTCCACCCTTTTGTACTTTGCCATTAAATCTGCATTTATATAAAGCAGAATTCAGCGTTTGATATGAGTGGAAAGTTTATGGTTATCAGTGGGTTTATAATTCCATAAACTACAACTACTACTACTCAATTTGGTAAACGGAAGCACCTTTCCAATAAGGACTTTTGCAGGATATTTGATCATACCATGAATCCTGAGATTGTGTTACTTACTGGAAAGTCCTGTTTCTAGTTATGGTGTTGCTCAACCCTAGCACACAGCTTCAATCCAAGAACTTTATGTTTATTGTAAACAGGATTAAATAAAGTCAACCATAGGTCCAGAGGTGTGACACGCAACTAGTTGACAGGGGGTGAACATAAGACAAAACAATAGAGAGTAAAAGAAAGTTAGAAGGATGGATAGAGAAAGGAATGGGAAGTAGAATGGAGGAGCACTCAGTTTGAAGGATTTTGAGAAAGTGGGATGAAATAGACCTTCCCTTTTGTGACTTCTGCTTGAAGGGTCAGCTTGATGTTTTCCTTGCCTCTCTGATCTAGTAGGCTTTCCCCCCATCAACTGGCCTGATTCTTTCTTGGTAAAAATTGAACATTTAAGATTTCATAGAAAACAACAGGAGACAAGGAGTCTACAAGATGTTATTATTATCTGTAGATGGAATGATCTACATTCCATGATGATAGCCCACGATGCTATAAGTTTTACATTCTAATAAAAGTATTGCATTTAGTTCAAATTAAAAACTATGGTTAAATTTCTTCAAACTGGAGAAAGGATATAGCTGAAATTTTCTTCTCCCTTGGTACATATAGAAGACTTCCAAAAGAATTTGATGAAAATAATCATAGCTGTGATATTCATGGGCTAAAGGATTGGAGTGGAAAATGGATTCACAACAAAAAGAGATCCCCACTACTGACAACATTTAGAAAGTAAACAAGAAAGTAATGAAAATCATAGTATATACAACCTCAATAAATATGTTAACGTTATGAGTGAACAATTTAGAGGGAAATTAAGAATTCTTAACAGTTTGGAAGGAGATGTCAAACACTAAACCCTCAGAGTTGTATGAACTTTGGCAATGACAAAATAACTGGATAGTTGTACCCTGATTCATTCTTTCTTTTCTTTTTCTTTTTTTCTGTTATTTTGTTTTCTCATTTAAATTTTAAATGGTATTTATTTATTTATGTATTGATTTATTTATACTCCATATTTTTCCCCTCCTGCTCCACCATCTTACTGTTCCACATCCCAAACCTCCTTCTCGGCTCCCCTGTCTCCAAGAGGATGTCCCAACCTCCACCTCACGAGACTTCTAAATTCCCTAGGGTTTCAAGTCTCTTGAGGGATAAGTGGATCTTCTCTGCCTGAAACAAAACCTGGCAGTCCTCTATTGTATATGTGTTGGGGGTCTCATATCAATTGGTGTATGCTGCCTGGTTGGTCATCCAGTATTGGAGAAATCTCAGGAGTCCAGGTTAATTGAGACTGCTAGTCCTCCTACAGAGTCACCCTCCTCCTCAGCTTCTTCCAGATCTTCCTTAATTCAACTACAGGGGTCAGCAGCTTCTGTCCACTGGTTGGGTGCAAATATCTGTATCTGACTCTTTCAGCTGCTTGTTGGGTCTTTTGGAAGGCAGTCATGATAGGGCCCTTTTGGTGTGTGCTCCATAGCCTCAGTAATAGTGTCAGTCCTTAGGGCCTCCCCTTGAACTGGATCCCATTTTGGCCCTGATGCTGGACAGTCTTTTCTCAGGCTCCTCTCCATTTCCATCCCTGTAATTCTTTCAGACAGGAACAATTATAGGTTAAAGATTTGACTATAGAATGTCAACCCCATCCCTCACTTGATGCTTTGTCTTTCTGCTGGAGGTGATCTTTACAAGTTCCCTCTCCCCATTGTAGAGCATTTCATCTAAGGTCTCTCCCATTGAGTCCTGAGAGTCTCTCAACTCCCAGGTCTGTGGTACATTCTGGAGGGTCCCCCTAATCTTCTATCTCCTGAGGTTGCCTGTTTCTATTCTTTCTGCTAGCCCTCGGGGCTTCAGTCCTTTTCCTCTACTCATGCTGTATATAAACTAAGATGAAAACAAATATACCATTCTCCATAAAGAATATACACAGAGCAGGTACATTAGTGAGAAACAAGCTCACTAATCAAATAAACTCCAGACATTGTGAAGCGTAATAAAGAAATGTATTAATATCTTGCTCATGACATATTTGGGCTATAGATTACTTTCCTCAGTTTGACAACCAAACTTCCCCACTCTTGTTTTTTTTCCTATTTTAGAACATCAGACCCACAAGCATGCAGATTTCAGACGGGGAGAAAAAGAAAAATATGGAGATCAGTTTTTGAAAGCTATGGTTTGGAAGGAGCACACAAGACCTTCTGAAGAAAACTCAGGTTCTCTAAAGCATTTCACGAGTCCACTTCCACTTTGTGATGCCATTCTCAGTATGTTTACTGTATTCTGCTTCTAGCTCTATTTCATCCTGTTGCTCAAAAAGAATTGACATATTCTGTTCTCAAGTTTAGCATTTCTAGGTTCAGTCTTCATAAATCCATTTGATTTCTTTTTTGAAAAAAAAAAAAAAAACAGAGAACCAAGCAAACAAACTGTAATGGAGAATGGCTATGGATATTAAGTAAGAAGCTAATTTCAGATCTCCAATAAGCTAGTAAAATGTTTAAAAGGTAGTGAGTGCCTACAACCCTAGAACCAAAACCAAAAGACAGAATTCTGACTATCTTCCAGCCAAGGTAGTCTAAGGCTTCAAGTTCCAAGCTCATTGACTTGTTTAAAAAAAAATAAGTGAACATGACCTGAAGAGATGCCTCAGCAGTTAGGAGCACTGACTACTCTTTCACAGGTTATGAGTTTAATTCCCAGCAACCACATGGTGACTGAAACAATTTATAATGGGATGTGATACCTTCTTCAAGTATGTTTCATGACAGTCATGTTGTCCTGAAAAATGTAAAATAAATAAATCTTGTAAAAATTTTAAAAAGTATAAGTAAACTCAACATCTGACTCTGATTCCAACCTGTTGTCTCTACATGGTTAACATGGGTAAACACCTTGAGTTATCAACCAAAGAGTACACAGAGCTCCAGCTACATATGTAGTGGAAGATTGCCTTGTCAGGCTTTGATGGGAGGACAGGTTCTTGGTCCTATGAAGGCTTGATAGATGCCGCAGATTAGGGGAAATGAGGACGGGGAGGTAGGAGTGTTGTGGGTGAAGGAACACCCTTATAGAAGCAGGGGGAGGGAGGATGGGATAGGGATTTCTGGGAGGGGGGAAACAGGAAAGGGGATAACATTTGAAATGTAAATAAAGAAAATATCCAATAAAAAAGAATATAAAGAAATAAAAAGAAAAGAAACCATAGATAAACACATATACATCTTCACATATCACACATGCACACATAAGCACATATGCATAGAATTTTTAATTAAATTATTGTTAGATAATGTATATAGGTGTAATCTGCCCATCACAAAAAATAATATAACTATTTTGCTATAGGCATTTGAATGAAAGAAAAAGTTCAGAACTCAAATAATATTCAACATTTACAAGATATGTGAACCAAATTAAAGTTCATTGAAAGGAAAAACTTTTTTAAGTAGAAAATAGTTTAGCAAAACCTCAAAATATGTCCAGTGTTGTCAGTTTTCCCTCTGATTCTTTAAGTTTCTCTCTTCTTATTCACCATACACAGCGCTAGATCACTGAATTAAGAAAGAAAATGCCTTGTCAGCTCAGCTATTTTGAATCTGTTGTCTCTGGAGATGTTGTTAATTGGACAAGATGATATATACATGGATCTTTACCCATGGACAGTTTATTTAAAATTTCTTAAAAGGAGATCTTTTAAACTACAAGAAAAAAAGTGACCACATAAAAATACCATACTCAGCTTCTGAATTTGCTGGATTGGAAGTTATTTTGGGATATCTTTGTTACTTCAATGACATTTTTAAAGTCTATATTAAAGAAATAAATTGGATGCTATGTATTTCTGAAGTACATTGAAATATATGATTTTTAAAACAGAATATATATTAGAGAAGTTATAGGTTTAAAAGTACTTTCACAGGCCATCTAGTGAATATGAAGTGAAATCTCTTTGTTTAAAACAATAGAGAAATGAATGCACTTTTCATGCTATATTGAATTTAGCAATTTATTGTGCAAAAGCTTTAGTTTCACTTAAATATGTCTCTGTTATGCATTCAATGGCTTCTTAAAATCCAGACAGTGTTTTACATGGTGACTATTAGAAAATGGTAGGTTGCACGTATTTTATACAGCATCCTAGTAATAGAGCTCTCTAAGATAAATAGCTCTGTCATACACATCTGCTGGCATTCCCTAATAGCCACAGACATGCAATCACTCAAGCCTTGTGGGAAAGGAAGAGTGGGTTACAAAAGTAGCCTCTTAGATCCTAAGGGTAAAACCTTGTAAGACTTTCTGCAAAGTTCTGCTGTAAAATGACTATTTGTCTCTCGACAGCAACAGAATTGTAAAATATTTCAAAGGATAGAAAAGATGTCAGTGGTTACTGGATTATGGTGAAAGATAGTAGCACAAATCTACAGGATAATTCAAGGTTAAAAATATGTATTTTCCTTAGTGAGGTAACCCAATCACAAAAGAACACACATGGTATGCAGTCACTGATAAGGGGATATTAACCCAGAATCTCAGAATACCCTAGACACAATTTGCATATCAATAGATTTCTAAGAATATGGAAGGAGAGACCCCTGGTCCTGGAAAGACTGGATGTAGGGGAACGCCAGGACAGAGAAGTGAGAGGGGGTTGAATGGGGAAAATAGGGAGGGAAGGGGGCTTATGGGACTTTTGGGGAGGGAGGAAATGGGAAAGGGGAAATGATTTTGAATGTAAATAAAAAAAACTTAGAAAATAAAATTAAAAAAAAGAAAAATATGTATTTTCATGCAATGAACACTAGTGCTGCATCAAATTGTTTTTAATAACACTCTGAAGATTTAGGATCACTGGGATCACATTCCTGACTCAATCAATAATTCCATTTAAGGAAACACAATCATCTTAAATTTTATTTTTTATATTGTCTTTACACTTAATTATGTAAAGCTTTCATAGCCTATTTTATAATTTTATTAGGAGTCTATCATATAACCTACTTTTAAGATATTTATTTATGTTCATTTAAATTATGTGTATGTTATAGGGGAAATCACATAACTGAAGGGTCCAAGGAGACCAGAAAGGGCTTTTGAATTCTGGAGCAGGAGTCACAAGTGGTTGTGAGCCTCTCTGTGGGTACTGATATCTAGATTCAAGCCTTTTGGAAAAGCAGAGTGTACTTATTACCTCTGGGCCATCTACTCCCCCAGTTAATTTCTCAATTAGGATTTGGTGCATACATGTTCATTCACTATCTACTTCCTAAAAAACCTTGATGCCAGTTTACATCTGTTGCATTCCTTTATGACTTCTCTTCTCCAATTTGATGTTGCTTATTCCTCTACAAACAAGTGGATGCTTTGAATTATGATTATATTAAGTTGAGCTTCAGGCATTGGAATCTCCTACATTTATGACTGGGAACATTTTATCAGGTATCAACTATACCCTACCTTAAAATGTGAGACAGTGGAAGGGGCAAGGACAATTTTTGATCGGGTATTTACTAAGGTATGTTTAGTCTTAGAAAGCTACATCTTGTCTTACATTCATTCCCTCTTATAATACCTGTCCAGAGAACCTGACAGGTCTTTGTGAAGGTGCTCTGGTATGTCTTTTATCATGTCTAGTAGCAAAAGGAAAGCAGTAGGAAACCCATGACTCCTAGAGGCATTCCTCTCTGCATATTTGGAATGACACAAGGCTGGATGAACATGAGATGACTTGATGCTCCTTCCAAGATTCCTCTTTGAGAACTGCAGCTCCAGAGCAGCTTCTTTGGATTTCAGAAAATCATCTTGACTGGTTTTGCCTTGAGTTGTGCATGATATTTTTTGTAGACTTGTCCTTAAACACAATTGCCCTTGAAAATGGATTATTTTTCTTTGTTTTAGAATTTTACTTTATGCTTTCGAAGAACTACTCTTCAGACACTTAAACTATTATTTCCATTGCTATGAACTTTTGTGACTTTACTGATGGCGTCATATAAAAAATAAATGATATAACTTACTCCAAAGCATCCGCTGTTTCCATTTCCCACATTTACTCTTCTTTCCCTTCATTTAAGCTATATTAAGTATAGAGATAGTTATATTCTTACAATTACAAAATTGTACTCGGTGTCTTTCAAGTATATTGCCACTTATTGAGCCATATATATTGGCCACATGTGCCCTTTCGTCATTGATTTATCTACTACAGAATATAGGTTGCTTTTATTAGCAGTATAGCCTCAGCTCTGAACTTAGCAACCTGGAAAAAATAAGCAATTGAAGTCCCAATTTTGCTCAGTGAGATGGAATGTTTTCCTAACTTATATAACCAGAAAGTCCATGTTGAAAATGGGTGTTTCGGAATATCACTTTTGTAAGCCCTCAAATTCAAAGAGATGTCCAAAGTCATTGATTGAGGAAGTGTACAGAAGCTGGAAAGAACCCAGATGTCCCTCAACGGAGGAATGGATCCAGAAGATGTGGTATATCTACACAATGGAATACTACTCTGCAATTAAAAACAATGAATTCACGAAATTCCTAGGCAAATGGTCAGATCTTGAAAATATCATCCTTAGTGAGGTAACCCAATCACAAAAGAACACACATGGTATGCAGTCACTGATAAGGGGATATTGACCCAGAATCTCGGAATACCCTAGACACAATCCGCATATCAATAGATTTCTAAAAAGATGGAAGGAGAGACCCCTGGTCCTGGAAAGACTGGATGTAGGGGAACGCCAGGACAGAGTAAGGAGAGGGGGTTGAATGGAGAAAAGAGGGAGGGAAGGGGGCTTATGGGACTTTCGGGGAGGGAGGAAACGGGAAAGGGGAAGTGATTTGGAATGTAAATTAAAAAAATAAAAAAAAAAACTTTTTTCCTGGCTCCAGCTGCATATGTAGCAGAGGATGACATTGTTGGACATCAATGGGAGGAGAGGCCCTTGGTTCTAAGAAGGCTCGATGCCCAAGTATAGGGGAATGCCAGGACAGGGAAGCAGGAGTGGGTGGATTGGTGAGCAGGGGGAGGGAGGATGGGATAGGGTGTTTTCAGAGGGGAAACCAGGAAAGGGGATAACATTTGAAATGTAAATAAAGATATATCTAATAAAAACATTTATATAAAAAAAGAATATACACTTAAAAATAAAAACATATGACACAAAATGCAAACAGTGAGAATATTATATATTTAAAACAAAACTTGAGAAATGAAGAAACAACTGTCAATCAATGTTAATTAATCTAGATTTACATGAGAAGGAAAGTTTACATAGAAAAAATGTTTGAATTGATTGGGCATTCCCTGTGACCTATTATTAAACTGTCAGAGTGAGGACATCCAATATGAGCACAAGCAGAAGCTGAAAATGGAATAGACTGTTCATTATGATGCCTTGCAAGACAGCTTTCAAATTTTACTTTTCATTTACAAACGTAGGACTGGGTAGCTTCGGTATAAGCTAAGATTGGTGTACTTCTGTATGAAGGGGTTCTGTTGTACCTAGATCTTTATTTTACATGAAGTACATGCCATTATTCAATATCCATAAAAGCAAGATCTAGGCTTAAAGCATATTTGTCTATCTTTTTGGTATATTGTCTCCAATAGACTTCTGAAACAATATTATAGTCAAAACATTCATAAGCTGTAACTTCTAGAGGAAATCTACATGCAAAAAATCAGATCATTCTATGAAATATGAAAAGGTAAAACCAAGATGGTCAAAGTTTGGGAAAGTAAAATCTTTTCTTCCTACCACTTTGTTGTGTACTGCCAGCTTTCTTAGGCCAGCAAATGTCTTTGGCACAGTTAGAAGTGTTGTGGGAAAGAAATGCTTCCCTCACAGCTTGAGATGTGAATCCTGAAGTACTGCTCTCCCTACCATATTTATTAAACATCTGCATCATGTTAATTTGTCACATTAGTGACTTTACTGAGTAATTTTAATATTTTGCTCATTTCTTATAATTCAGGAATATATTCACTCATCTTTCGTCCCAAATATATTACATAGAATGATTGTTAAAAAGGAAGGAAGGAAGGAAGGAAGGAAACTCTGCTGAGTTTAGGCATTCTACAAATTAAAAATTAAACTCCATACAGATGTAATCACAATGAACACAGGACCCTTTCCTCACCTCAGTGTCTCTTCTTGTTCAAATCATTTTAGTATTTACTAATCTACCAAATGCAGGGAACACAACAACTTGTATTTGTGATAACTAATAAGCTCACATAGTTGCTTCCTAGAAAGATGCTAATACGAAAGGTCTATTAAGCATCCTGTTGTTGTTACTCTAGGAATCTTGAGTTTGGCAGTCTGGAGCTAAATTTACGTCTATGATTGACATTCCTGATACTCTCTTTGTGGTGTGCACATGCAAATCAGGTGGGAACAATGATCATTATACAGGGCCTCTCCAAGGACACAATTCCAAACATGTGAGGATTAGGGAGCTGTTGACTGAAGCAACATCAACAAAATATTTCTGCTTTTTATAAACCTGATTCATTTTTTTTCTGCGTCATAAGACATACTTATTTATAAATATTTTTACTCTAAAGTATTTCCTTTTGCAGTCTACTCCTTTACATTGAAATCATAGATTTATCACTGATTAAGTATGGGGTATTGTCTTGGCTGAATAAAAGTTAATATGCTATAAATGTTAGTCTTTCATCAAAATTAATGTGCAAAAAGTAAATTAAAAAGGAAAAACAACTATTGGAATTAGGGGTTGAAGAGATGACTAAATGCTTAAGATGAGTTACTGATCTTGAAAAGGACTTGGATTTTGTTCCCAACAGCTATGGTAAGGCAATTCCCAATGTCTGTAACTCCAACTCCAGAGATTTCTGATACACTCTATGATTTCCATGGGTACCTATACATATGTATACATATGCACACAGATACATATGTGTACTCAGAAAGAAATAATAAAATAAAACTTTTAAATTTCTACTAGAGGTATTCTTTTGAAAGAAGCAGAATTTTAATTTAACTACGTTTTTTTTTTTAGAATAAAAGTCTTAATCAGTCGGGCAGTGGTGGCGCACGTCTTTAATCCCAGCACTTGGGAGGCAGAGGCAGGAGGATTTCTGAGTTTGAGGCCAGCCTGGTCTACAAAGTGAGTTCCAGGACAGCCAGGGCTACACAGAGAAACCCTGTTTCGAAAATAAAAAACAAAAAAAAAAACCAAAAACAACAAAAAAAGTCTTAATTAGCTACAAAAATAATTATATTGGTTTTTAACAGAGAATTCAGAAAGGCTTTTGATTTCATTCTCTAAAATGTGACGTGTTCAAAACCATATTTGTGTGTGTTTTCTAGGTCTCATCCTCATAAAATTATTAAACATATTAATACCTCATTCTGAATCTATGTGTTTACTAACAGCTCCTGAGTCTAGGCTGGTTCTCCTTGATGAATGACCTGTGTCTAATAAACTGTCAGCTGAAGAGTGTTCTCTTGATAGGATAGCATACATACAATTGAATTCAAACTGACATCATTATTTTACTTTTACCAAGTACATTGCTTACCTCTCAGTAGATCGTTGACTTTTGTTGGAATTTAATTGGTTTTAATTCATCATGGTACCCAAGAAGAGGAGTGATAGGTGTCATATGTCATTTCCTTAACTGAAATTGTCAATGTTCTTCCAAGTTATATTACTTTGTCAAAACAAGTCACCTTCATTTCTTTTTTTGTATTGCATTTGGTCTGACTCATAAGAAGTAGTTGAATATGATTAGTCTTCCTTTAACTTCTGTACATACCAACAGGTTGTTTTCTTTAAAATAGTATAGACTTGAATGGTTGTTGCTTGAAAATATCAGATGAGGGACAAGTTATTTCAGGAAAAAAAAACAGAGATAATTAAAAGACATTTCCAAAGATCCACTCTTTCTGGTCTGACATCTTCTCACCCTGTTAACTTCTTTTACTGAAGGGCTTAAATAAAACCAATCCTTCAGACAAACAAACCTAATCAATTTTATACCCTCCTTTGGTTTCTCCACACAAAATTGCTGCTGCCCCTGTCATGTTTGCTTCTAATGACATGCATCATGTTTAAGTGACAAACAAAGATATATATCATTATGCAATTCTGGGTATCTCTAAGCTAGTATTTTGTCTTTTCCATAAAGCTATTAACAGAAGTAATAGTTTATGTGCCAGAGAGATAGGACAGCAGTTAACAGCACTGACTGCTCTTCCAGAGGTCCTGAGTTTAGTTCCCATCAACCGCATGGTGGCTCACAACCATCTGTAATGGATCTGACGCCCTCTTCTGGTGTGTCTGAAGACCGCTACAGTGTACTCATATAAATAAAAAAAATAAATCTTTAAAAAAGTGCATTGGTTATTAATCATGCTTAATGTTTATTTTATCTTTTTAAGCCTGCTATAGGTCATGTCTTTCTGTTGTGACAGTCCTGAGATAATCTCCTTTTCATGCCACCATTTCCCTCTACTGTGTTCATGAACTAAATTATTAAGCAAGAGAAAACTAGAATTTGAATTTGTGATTCAGTAAAATTAATAGTTGTATTTCTTATACCAAAATTATAATCTTCATAATTCCACTCAATAAACGCTTAATTCTAGCCATCTTGACAACAAAATCCACTTGACTGAACTATAATACAGCAAAGAACCAATTCCTTGTTTTTAAAGCATAGGAATTAGTGTGTTTGGTGACATCTGTATTTTACCAGAAGTTTCTAATTCAGTCATCTGGTTGTCCAGTATTGAAGCTGGAAAGGTGTGGTACTGAGTCTCTGAAATGAGTTGACCAGAAGAGAGATAATTATATAAAACACATATTATAATATAATGAGTGGTTCCAAAGACACCTACATGTGGAAAAGAGAACTCCCAGCTGCAAAGAATTCTGAAACAGGCAGGCAGGGGCAATAAAGAACTCCCAATCTTATGCATAACAACTTCAAAATAAAGCAGTTTTAGAAAGAACACATATGGTATGCAGTTACTGATAAGGGGATATTAACCCAGAATCTCGGAATACCCAAGACACAATTCACATATCAATAGATTTCCAAAAAGATGGAAGGAGAGACTCCTGGTCCTGGAAAGACTGGATGTAGGGGAATACCAGGACAGAGAAGCCAGAGGGGGTTGAATGGGGAACAGAGGGAGGGAAGGGGGCTTATGGGACTTTCGGAGACAGGAAAGGGGAAATCATTTGGAATGTAAATAAAAAAACTTAGAAAATAATAAAAAAAATAAAGAATATATCTAAAAAAAAAAAGAAAAGAAAACTCTTTCAGTAAAACATTGTTGTCCAGCTGGCCTGTGCTCACCTCCCACCTTTGCATGTCTAGAATTCCACCTCCCTCAGCATTTCAATAGGTTGAGGAAGAAAGGGCAAAACAGATTATCAAAGCCTTTACCATTCTCTGAACAAATGAAGTAGAGAATAGAATGTGAGTGACAGATTTTCCATCTTGGTCTTGAATGTTGTTTGCAAGTCTTTACAGTTACTTTATGAGTAGAATTTCATTGTGTTCCAGTTAACTAAAAGTGAACACATATGTTATAATTGTATGTTACTGACAAGCTAAAATTATGTCATTATAAGGCTAAAACAACACTTTAATAGTAGACTGTTTCTGCATTTCCCTCAGGCATAGAAAAGATTTGTGTTTCTGTCTTATGTGTTAATATACCAGGCAGTATCTATCACAGCAAGGCTATGCAGATATTTCAATAGAAATGTTAGCACCTGGGCTCCTAGAAGCTTTCTAGCTCATTGTCTATGAGCAAATAACTGTCCATAAAATGCTTCTCATACTTTAATCTTACCAATGCCAGGATAAATCTCGTTAAATCAGAGATTCTTTAATGTCCACTTAAGGGCTTCTGTGTTAGAATGATGGTGTGATCTTTTCATCCCTTGTGGTCTATCCTCTACTAAGGAGAAGTGACTAACAATGATAACATAAAACACCTATGAGGCTGCTCTGGAAAAAAAAAAGTTTGTCTTCTTTGTAAACTCCAACGAAAGCTAGTTAACTTTAAGCTGCTTTCAATTTCTTCATTAACGATTTATTGAGTGTTTCCTGTGTCTTGGACAACCATCTGTCAAACAAATATCAGCAATATATTGGCACTTCAGTCTAGAAGCAGAGTCTCCACCTAAAGAAGAAAGAGATTAATGAACAAGAGCCTCAGGAACACAATTATAAATTACAATTACAATTCATAGCACCCTCTGCCTTGGTGTGTGAAATAGATAGAAAATACACCTATATCTATATGTCTAAATTTGGAATACTATAATGGAATATGATAGACTGTGTAACTTAAACTTTAGAGGTTAATTTCCTGTAATTTTGAAAGCTACCAATTCTAATCACAAGGTTTTGGTAGTTTTGTCATCTGTTCTCACACTTCTCATATAAACACTCACTTAATTCATATGAAATGTATACTTGCATTTTAATCTTTGTCTGTATGTGTGCATTCTTCTCACTCCCTCAGAAGATATATGTAGCCTAATTCTATCTATATATGATCTGTTTCTACAAATTAAGTATATATAGATATAGATATAAATATAGATATAGATATATAGATATAATTATGTATAAATATGTGTGTGTATGTTATAGACATGCAGAATTTTTCATCTGCTTTTGAGTTAATATGGATGGTTTAGCACTCTGTACTTTCATTTATCTTGATTTATTTTTATTTGTATTTATTTGTATCCTGTGTATGATGTGTTGATGATACATACAAGTGAATAACATATGCATCGTGTGCTGGAGGCGGCCAGAAGCAGGTAGTGGATCCCCTGAAACTGGAGTGACAGGGGATTGTAGGATACCACGTGGATTAGAAACCAATTCAGGTCCTAAGAGCATCCACTGGTCTTGAGTCATTTCTTTGAACTACAACATAGTTCTTACACATTTATAGCTAGACGATGTGGAATTTGAGGTATTGTATAGAACGTATTTTTATACCCTCAAATTACAATAAGGATCATGAATGATGGACTACTTTGAGAAGACATACTAGTTGGGTATAGAAGAAAAGGATATGGAAGTCTGGGGAAGTTCCCATAGTTTCTTCATTTTGGTGCACATCTTTCCAAGTATTTTCAGGCTGCTTTGGGGTTGAAGCCTTAAAATTTTAGATTCAATCTGCACCAAAGGGTAAGTCTGCTCAATCTCATAGAGTAGAAATAATCAAAAGGATCTACTGGGAGCAACTGGTAGTAGGAATTTGTTTTATTGTAACTATCACTTCATAGGAAGTTAAGTTCTACTATTTTCCTTCATGAACAAGGCATTCCTAAGTTCCTGTACATGTGACTACTGCAAAAACTGAAAAGATGTTTTTATTCCCAGTATTTGAAACCAATTCAGTTTCCTAACCATTCCTGTTTTTTCACCTGCACACTCAATTGACCAAAATACTCAAAACAATGAAAATAACAGTTCAGATTTGCTATGGCCAATGAGACCACAATACAGGAGAGGGAAGTATTAGCAGTGAAAAATCCCCCCCCCAAGTTCATATTTCACCATTTAAATTAACAATTATTACAGTTTGGTTTTTCTTTCTGTTTCCTTGTATCATTAAATTCTGTTTCTAATAGATAAATGTGCATTCTTTATTTATGGGGTGTCTTGCATACTAAATGAATCTAATTAACATATCTATTGACATTTATTATTAATAATGTCTATAGTCCATGAAGTATTCAGACTTTCAGCTTTTTGAATCGATATTCTATATTTCTCTATGAAATGATTATATATCTTATCTGTTGCTGTTATTTTCAAGACAGCATTTCTTGATGAATGTAGTTCTGGCCATTGTGGAACTCTTACTGTAGACCTGGCTGGCTTCAAACTCAGAGATATGCTTGTCTATGTCCCTTGTACTAGGATTAAATGTTTGTGCCACCACTATCTGGTTTATACTTCATATTTTTTCAAAAAAGGGGCTTAATTTTCTATTTTGCATATTAAGTTCAACTTTTTAATATATTTAATACTAACTCTATATTCAACATTTGCTGGTATTAAATGGACTACAAGAATGAGGGTCCAGTAAAAGCCTTACAAACCACATAAACACTGATATCTGTCAGATGGGCATAGTATTTTGAGCATACACCCCAGGACTGACTGACCAGGGACATGGTCCAGATTTGGGAACTGAACCATGACCCAGAGTTAAGAAATCACAGGGTTTTTAAGCCCAAAATCCACAAATATCTGTGCCAAGTTGTTTCACCAATCAGAATGTAGGGATAGTGGCTTTCCTTAGGGACATTTCTTTGTTGTACATTTATCCTGCTCCCATTGGTTGGGGTATTCAACTGTGGCAGGGGACTTGCCTTGTCTAATATGCATGTCCTAAGTTGCCTATCAGAATTTGACTTGTCTAAGATGCATGTTTTAACTAGCCAACCAGAATGTAAATTACGCAAATACATTTCTCTTTTGGCTATGAAGGATGTCTGTTTCCAAGGATGTCTTGGGAACTAAAACCACCGGACCACTACTCAAAATGGAAGTCTTATTCCAAATAGGTTCTCGTATTGGTGCAGGTGTCTCTCATATGTTGGGTTCTATCCTAGTTGCAGCTTGCAACATAAAAGCTTATACAGGAAATGCTGTTGGTGGTTGGATTAGGTCCAAGATTATTGTGGGTAACTATACAAAAACAGTTCTACTGACTTCTGTCACGGTGGGTTTCCAGGTCCACAGAACTTAACATGTATAACCACTCTTGGCATTGGAAAGTTTCCTAGTAACAGCATATGAATGAATGAAGAAGCATATGAGAATGTTTCTTTATAATGCCAGGCTATACAGGTAATGGTTACTTAGGCCTTAATATATCATCTAGGCCTTAATATTTTACTTAAGACTTAAGAACTTACTTAACAACAACTACTCTATTTTTCACATTCTCCCAACATTTTATTACATATAATGCTGGCTACCATTTTTATATTTCATGTTTATCAATAATTAATTTTGTCATTATTAAGACGATTTTAACTTTTAAAATCCATGTTCTCTGTAAGTTTCTCATTAGGAAAGGCAAGTTACTCAAGGGGAGTTTGGTGCTGTGCACTATGTTCCTTTAACCATTCCTTACTTCCCCCAGCAAGTGTCAGATCTGCCCTCATCTATGCTATTATTTATAACTTTGAACACTTTTCAATTCCAAACCTGTGGGATTACCTGATATTTCCCTTTTTATTCTATGTAGTTATAATAATATTATAGCAATGTTGCTTGAATTTAACATCTTAAAAAGAATACTATATGTTTTACCTCCTCCAGCTACAGACCTAAATGTCTAGTAGGAGCTGGGTTTTCTCTGTCCCTTGGTCTTACCCCTGGGATGAAAACTTTGCTAACTGAAGGGCACATATTCCAACTCATGTAGTCTTGAAGTTGGGAATAGATGTATGCACAAGATATGTTACTTTACAAGTCTGGGGAAGATTCTTATGGCAGCATAATTGGATGCTGGAAAGTAGAGTGAAGCCAGTCTTTCTGTTTCATCCAAAGTTACTGAGAAAGGAGCTCATTGTAGTTCCACAATGGCCCTTGCTTCCTACTTAGGGAAGCCACTTCTGGAACCTACCTCTTGCTGGACTGTACATCCTCGATGTTTTCTGCCCTCAAAATATACACCCTGAACAAGCTTCTGACAATAATTATGTGAAGGACAAACTACTTTCAAGTGCACCAGGGCATAACTATTATTCATAATTTACAACAATTTTTATCATCACCTATCTAGTTACCTGTCTGAGAGCTTTCCATCTTTATTTTCTAGGTATAAATCACTTGACATTAATCAAATGTATTAGTATTTATTCAGTCAAGATAAATGTCGGCTTGAAGGGGACCTGATGGAGACTGATTCTCCAAATTTGCTAAATACCTTTGGTTAGAATCAACATAGAGTTGCTTTTTATCACCCTAATTCTATTCATAAATGTAAAAATTAAGGAGTAATGTCTTGGCATATTCAGCAAAGCCTTGCTCACCCCCTTTGCTTGGATGTATCTGTTTAGTTCTCAGTCCTTCTGAAGCATGAGGCAAAGTCCTTTTAGAATTAGTCTTGAGCTCTCACTGACTGGCATTTATCTTAAATTGTGTCAACTATGTCTTTTTTTATGATCTGTAATCTATAAAGAGCTATGAAATATCCAAATTGTCTTACTTCTCTTAAATATTATCACTACCTAGAGTTTCCTTTCTAAATAATACTACTGTTTTTATAGGTAATTTGAAGTGGTTTTGCAAGATTTAAATTCAGGAATTGGGGCACCAGAGTCTAATCACTACACAAAACTTCAATAAAATGTGTGGCCTTCAAGTTCCTGTCTCACACATTGAGAGAATGAGAGTCACAAGTCATTAAAAATGAATGTATGGTTTTACGGAGCTCTTAACTGATACAAAAAGAGTACAGAGCTGCTGACAGTCAAGATGGTCACCTCCTCGATGAAGGCTTAGGAAGGGAGAGAGGCTTGGTCCACTTCAATCCTCAAGTGTGGAGGTGCCCAGCTGTTCCAGTCACATGCGTGATGAGAGTACCCTTTTGAGAGAAAATATAAGGAAGTACCAGGTCAGGTACATTTCTGGCATTCCTTGATACTGTCTGGCCAGGAGAGTAACAAATATTTCTTAGCCAATGTCATTTCCAACTTTCAACCAGAGATAAATTGCCAATTTTTTGAGGAATTTTGCCCTAAAGTGCCTATGAAATTTATCTCTTACTCTCATCACTGGGGCTCCATCCCAATGATCTGGACAACTGTCCAACATATGAGGGGTTGGCAGCACTATTTTATCAAAAGCTCAGAATTGTCTTCTCTCTCAAGAACAGGTGCCAATGAAAGAAAACTATTTCCAGATAAAGTTAGTTGTGTCGATATTAAAAAATATATATACCCAACAGAGAAGCAGGGATCTAGAAATGTCTATTAGGATACCACTCTGTAGAAACATTTTTGAAACATTTAATAGGTATCAGATAAACTGATATGTTATACAAAGATAAATTATAGTTGTATTTCCAATCTTAGGTAGCACAATGCCAACATAAAATTTACCAAAACAAATAAGTAGATAAGCTTTAAAAGATAAGAATGATGGCACAGATTGTACACTTGATGCCATAAAAATGGGTTATGACTGGGACTCTACATAGAAGAGATCTAAAAATGGCAATTTGCATATATTTTTAAAATCAGACTTATATCATGTTTATCATTAATTATTCATTAGTTTGCAGAGTAGTGTGGCAAAACATGTTCCAAGATATAGGAATAGGATATAGACTTTGGTTTTGTTTGTTTGATTTTGGGTTCTTGTGATTTTTTTGTTTTGTCTTTTCTTTTGCTGTTTTATTAACAATGCTTATTATTTGTTTTTGAAAAACTTTTGAATATATCCACAACACATAACTTTTTCCTAGAAATAAATGATACTAAAATATTCCTAAAGACATAAAGGGCAGGCTTCAAGTACTAATTCTTCTTTATCAGTCTGCTACTGGCTTGTACTCTTCCTACTGCTTCCCATAGCCATAGCGAGCCAGCCACAGGGAGCTTTTCCATGGTGAAGCATCTGTGATACTTCAGGTTTAAAATTATATAGCCTGCAGCTAATGTCAAAAGGTATATGTCGGACTAAAGGAGAGGGCAAAAGAATTAAATACTTAAATAATTAAGGAAGGAACAGTCATATCCAAGGAAGGAATAAGCAAAAGGGGAGGGGGAAAGTGGAGAAGCACAAGAGAGGATCAAGCTATTCAGACAGCAGAGTAGCTGAGCAAAGGGTCTTGCAGTTCTGAGCCCAGTAAATATTACAAGGTTGGAATACCAAATCTGCTCCAGACTCACCTCAGTTTGTAGTTTGTTTGTTTATTTTTTGTTTTCTTTGTTTCTTTACTGTGTTTTTGACAGAAGATCTCCCTATGCAGCCTCCTTGTCCTCAAAATTGCTTTGTAGATCAGGCTGGTACCAAACCCACAGAGGTCCATCAGCCTCAGCCCACCCCTCCCCCAAAGATGGAAGGAAGGATGTGTTCAAATGTGCCTGACTGTGGTAAAAGACACTAAACTCACCTAGAAAGTGAAAATAAGAGAGTATTTGAATTATTTGAATTCCTAGATGAGCACACAGGACAACAAATGCCTGTGATGGGTCCTTAACCAACTCCCTGCATGGCTTGTCAATGGCTATTTTTTTTTTATGCGTGTTATGAGACAAATATTCCTTTCATGATATTTTACCATCTCATTCTCTCTTTCAGTCTCCCCTTGATTATCACATATACATTTGCTAAGACCTGAGGGGAGAACGTGAACTTTTAAATAACATCATGTTTTTATTTATGTGATATTTTCTTTTTTTTTTATTTATTTTATTTTATTTTTTTTAATTTACATTCCAAATCACTTCCCCTTTCCCGTTTCCTCCTTCCCCGAAAGTCCCATAAGCCCCCTTCCCTCCCTCTTTTCTCCATTCAACCCCCTCTCGTTACTCTGTCCTGGCGTTCCCCTACATCCAGTCTTTCCAGGACCAGGGGTCTCTCTTTCCATCTTCTTAGCAATCTATTGATATGCAGATTGTGCCAACTCGTTCTATGAAGCCACAATTACACTAATACCAAAAGCACACAAAGATCCGACAAAGAAAGATAATCTCAGGCCAATCTCTCTTATGAATATCGATGCAAAAATACTCAATAAAATACTTGCCAACCGAATCCAAGAACACATCAAAACGATCATTCACCACGATCAAGTAGGCTTCATCCCAGGGATGCAGGGATGGTTCAATATAAGGAAATCCATCAATGTAATCCACTACATAAACAATCTCAAAGAAAAAAACCACATGGTCATCTCATTAGATGCTGAGAAAGCATTTGACAAAATTCAGCATCCTTTCATGCTAAAGGTCTTGGAAAGATCAGGAATTCAAGGCCCATATCTAAACATAGTAAAAGCAATTTACAGCAAACTGGTAGCCAGCATCAATCTAAATGGAGAGAAACTTGAAGCAATCCCACTAAAATCAGGGACTAGACAAGGCTGCCCTCTCTCTCCATATCTTTTCAATATAGTACTTGAAGTTCTAGCTAGAGCAATTAGACAACAAAAAGAGGTCAAAGGGATACAAATTGGAAAGGAAGAAGTCAAACTATCACTATTTGCAGACGATATGATAGTATACATAAGCGACCCAAAGAACTCCACCAGAGAACTCCTACAGCTGATAAACGACTTCAGCAAAGTGGCCGGATATAAAATCAACTCAAGCAAGTCAGAAGCCTTCCTATACTCAAAGGATAAGCAGGCTGAGAAAGAAGTAAGAGAAATAATACCCTTCACGATAGCCACAAACCATATTAAGTATCTTGGCGTGACTCTAACCAAACAAGTGAAAGATCTGTATGACAAGAACTTCAAGTCTCTGAAGAAAGAAATTGAAGAAGACCTCAGAAGATGGAAAAGTCTGCCATGCTCAAGGATTGGCAGGATTAATATAGTAAAAATGAGCATCTTACCAAAAGTAATACACAGATTCAATGCAATCCCCATCAAAATCCCAACTCAATTCTTCATAGAGTTAGAAAGAGCAATTCAAAAATTCATCTGGAATAACAGAAAACCCAGAATAGCTAAAACTATTCTCAAGAGTAAAAGAACGTCTGGGGGAATCAGTATCCCGGACCTCAAACTGTACTACAGAGCAATAGTGTCAATGGCTCTATTTTTATTGATTGATTGATTGATTTTTAACTATACAACATTGATTTTATTAATAGCTGTTTTTGTTAGATATATTCTTTATTTACATTTCAAATACTATCCCCTTTCGTGGTCACACACCCCCTCCCCAAAATCCCCTAAACCATCCCTACTCCTTCTGCTCAGCACTCCACACAGTTCTGCATCCCTGTCCTGGTATTCTCCTATACTGGAGTATCTAGCCTTCTCAGGACCAAGGGCCTCTCCTCCCTTTGCTGTTCAACAAGGCCATCCTCTGCTGCATATGCATCTAGAGCCATGGGTCCCTCCTGTGGACTCTTTGTATGGTGGTTTAGTCCCTGGGAGCTCTGGGGGCACTGCATGGTTCAAATTGTCTTCCTCCTATGACGCTGCAGACCCTTTCAGCTCCTTGGGTTCTCTTGCTCCTCGATTGTGGACCCTGTGTTCAGTTCAATGATTGGTTGTGAGCATCCAACTCTGTATTTGTCAGACGCTGGCAGAGCCTCTCAAGAGACAGCTATATCAGGCTCCTGTCAGCAAGAACTTGTTAGCATCCACAATAGTGCCTGGGATTTGTAACTGTACATGGGATGAATACTTAGGAGGGGCAGTCTCTGGATAATCTTTCCCTCAGTCTCTGTTCCACACTTTGGCTCTCTATCTCCCCCTGTGTGTATTTTGTTCCCTCATCTGTAGGACCAGAGTATCCATACTTTGTTCTTCCCTTCTTCTTGAGCTTCATTTGGTCTGTGAATTGTGACTTGGGTATTCCAAGCTTCTAGGCTAATATCCACTTATCAGTGAGTGCATACCATGTGTGTTCTTTTGTGATTGGGTTACCTCACTCAGGATGATATTTTCTAGTTCCATCCATTTGCTTAAGAGTTTTATAAATTCATTGTTTTTAATAGTTGAGTAGTATTCCATTGTGCAAATATACCACATTTTCTGTAACCATTTCTCTGTTGAGGAACATCTGGGTTCTTTCCATTTTCTGATTATTATACTTAAGACTGCTATGAACATAGTGGAACATGTGTCCATATTACATGCTGGAGAATTCTCTGGATATATTCCCAGGAGTGGTATAGTAGGGTCCTCTGGTAGTATGATGCCCAATTTTCTGAGGAATCGCCAAACTGATTTCCAGAGTGGTTTTACCATCTTGCAATCTCACCAGCACTGGAGGAGTGTTCCTCTTTCTCCGCATTCTCACCAGCACCTGCTATTACCTGAATTTTTCATCTGACTCATTCTGACTAGTGTGAGGTAGAATCTCATGGTTGTTTTAATTTGCATTTCCCTGATGACTAAGGATGTTGAGCATTTCTTTAGGTGCTTCTTAGCAATTTGATATTGCTCATTTGAAAATTCTTTGTTTAGCTCTGTACCCCATTTTTAATAGGGTTATTTGGTTCTCTGGAGTCTAACTTCTTGAGTTCTTTGTATATGTTGGAAAGTAGTGCTCTGTCCAATGTAGGGTTGGTAAAGATCTTTTCCCAGTTTGTTGGTTGCCATTTTGTCCTATTGACAGTGTCCTTTGCCTTCGAGAAACTTTGTACTTTTATGAGGTCCCATTTGTCAATTCTTGATCTTAGAGCATAAGCTACTGGTGTTTTGTTCAGGAAATTTTCCCCTGTGCCCATGTGCTCCATTCTCTTCCCCATTTTCTTTTCTATTAGTTTCAGTGCATCTGATTTTATGTGGAGGTCCTTGATCCACTTGTACTTGTGCTTTGTACAAGGAGATAAGAATAGATTGATTTGCATTCTTCTGCATGCTGTCAGTTTAACCAGCACCATTTGTTGAAAAGGCTATCTTTTTTCCACTGGGTGGTTTTAGCTCCTTTGTTAAAAATCAAGTGACCATAGGTGTTTGGGTTCATTTCTGGGTTTTCAGTTCTGTTCCATTGATCTACCTGCCTATCACTGTACCAATTCCATGAAGTATTTATCGCTACTGCTCTGTAGTACTGCTTGAGGTCTGGGATAATGATTCCCCTGAAGTTCTTTTATTGTTGAGAATAGTTTTAGCTATCCTTGGTTTTTTGTTATTCCAGTTGAATTTGAGAATTGTTCTTTCTATCTCTATGAAGAATTGAGTTGGAATTTTGATGATGATTGCAGTGAATCTGGTAGATTGCTTTTGTCAAGATGGCCATTCCCACTTCTTTCCCTCAGCAAAATGTAAAGCACTATGAACTGATAATAATGTTTCCTGATAAAATAGGTAAAAGATCTGGGCAAGCAACCCAGCACCAACTATCTGATGGCTTTATCCTAACAAGACTTGCTTCTGTGACATGCAGATCCACAACAGTGAGGTATAAAATTAATTTCATGGAAATATTAGCACATGTGAGGAAAACCAATTATAAATTAAGGAAATGTTGCAAAAAAAAAAATTCCACGACTATGTACTGACTTTTCAAATGCCTAGGAAACAGATCTCAGGGATAAGAAACAATCAATTCAGTTATAGCATGTCAAAGACAGCACATCAAAGAAATGATTTAGAATAGGGAAGGTCTGAATGCTGAAAGGAAAATAGTGAGAAGAATCTCAGAAGAGAATGTCTATGTAGGTATTTTCTTTTAATGTAATGAGTTTTCTTTTCTCAGTACTAAACATTATTTAGCAAATTCTTTCTTAGCTATATTTTGGGAAAGACACATGAGAATCGTCAACAAATATTTTTTGGTTGTCAATGAATGTAAAATATTCCAATAGTCATAAATTTTCTGCATGTTTTCATTGTTTTTGTTTGAGTAAGTACTCCACTCTGGTCTGGAATTCACTGTATGATCCAAGCTAACCTTAAAATTGCTGTCATCCTTCTGCCTCAGTATTCCTTATCTTTGGAAGGCAGTCAAGATCCAGCACACCAGGCAAATCTCATATTTTATGCATTTGTAACGATGATATCCACGCCAGTTTTGGAAAAAGAAAAATACTTTATCATAGAATAAATTTGCCATGGAACATAAAGCTGTCACATAATTTACTTTCACTAGTTCAGCATCCATATTTCTACCTGGTATCAAGTTTTTTATGTGGTTCCAAGCCAAATGAACTCTCCCTGTGCCCTTTAGATGGTGTCTTTGTCCTTCCCTTTGCTGCAGTGGATCCTGATACCCATTTTTTCCAATTATGCCCATGATGCTAATGCCTGTAGGCACCAAGTGTCCTGTAAATCTTTTCCTGACTCATCCCTTTAGGCAATCATTGCATCTTTCAGCTTCTATTACTGCCATCCATTTGTTATCACTCTTTGCACATGCTGTGGTAGAAGGACCTGCTTAGCTCTCTCTTCCTTACAGGCATGATACTTTATACCTGACCACTTTGCCTTCTGCACCCCTCACAAATCCCAATAATTAATACTATAATGCTTGATCTGATATAACTGAACCTATTATTTATCTCATTTTGCAGCCACACATATCTGAGATGCTTTTTTGCTGACCTTTGTTCTTTGCATTGGTGTTAACTTTCATAAAGTTAATTTTCAAGTGTATTACTATTTAATAAAGACAATGTATATAAATTTGAAAGCGATAAAGATATGCTTTAGACCAACATGGATTCCATCTGATTAACTTGATTTAATTGATTAATTATATTCAATTGATTAACTTGATTCAATTGCATAGCAAATACACAAAGCTGTTTTCTGTACATGAGGAATGAATCATGCCACTATGCAAACAACCGTTGAGAAACTTAAGCACAGGCACAGGTGATTTTCATTGTTTTCTTCTTTAGCATATTACCTACTACCTTCAGTTGATTTGGTAGGTAATACAAAGGGATATGGTGGATATATAACACTAAGGATGTTTAAAGAAACATACAGAAGAATACTATTTTATATTTACTTATGAATTTATGCATAATATGTATTATATATAAGTGTATGTATATGTGTGTTACACAGGAACAAACACACACACACAGAGAGGGAGAGAGAGAGAAAGAGAGAGAGAGAAAGAGAGAGAGAGAGAGAGAGAGAGAGAGAGAGAGAGAGAGAGAGAGAGAGAGAGAGAGAGATTTCATGATAAATCATCCCCCTAGAGCCATGGACAGTCTTACAATAACCTAGTACCTATCATAGGAAACCTACCTTTAATTATTTATCAGGAAAATCCAGGAGACTCGCAAAACAATATAAGAATTGCTGTTGCCCTTGTTTGCATTTCGGAACCTGAAGGAAAAGTCCTGCTGCTGATGGCAACATGAAATCAGACTCATGGTTTGGAGAAATTAAAGTGGCCTGGAGAAAAGCTGTACTTTATAGAATCTTTAAGTTTTATTCTCATGACATTCTCGCATTCTGCCAATTTTATCATGCATTAGTTTGAATTACCTTACTCAACAGGATGCTTGTCTTTTTTTGTTTGGTGGGTTTGTTTGTTTATTTTTATTGTTTATTTTTGGTTTTGTTTCCTTTTTATTGGATATTTTATTTATTTCCATTTCAAATGTTATCCCCTTTCCTAGTTTTCCCTCCAATCCCCCCCCATTCTAATTCTGATTTTCTATCCGCTTTTCTTCTTTACCTGTCTCACAGACGTATCTAAATCTCAGACTGTTGGATCTGCACTGCAGACTACAGTACATAACTCAGCCTACTACAAAATGCATCTGTAACCCTTCAGGCCTCTGCTTTCCCTGAAATTTCTCCTGAAGCCAAAATTACATAGTTGGGAAAATGTATTCTTATGTCTTTTTGTCTTTCTGTATCTATTGGCTTATGCAAGAAGCTCAGTAATCCTTTCAGTGGAGTTATTTTTTACAGAATAAACACTGGCATGGAACTATTCTAGAGGGGAAAGGAGAGGGAGGAGAAAGAAGAGGAAGAAAACGAGAAGAATTAGGAGTAGGAAGTCAAAGTCTAGTAATGATGGTTGAAGATAAACAATGTGTCTTGCATCCATGTCTGCCAAGAATGAATGACGGAACCCATTGTTTAGTACAATTATCATTTGCTAATCAAATAGCATACTTATTTAGTTTAAATACTTTTCTTATAAGAAATGGTGCCAGAGTTTTTGAAAATAATAACAAATCATATGTCAGAATTAGTGTCTCCTGTGAAACTATTCAAGCCAGGCTTCTGAAGTCCTAGGAGAGAGTGGAATGTCTTCTCATTAGAATAAATTCCCAAGATTACCAACATATCTTAAATCCAGTTTTTCCCATTCATTTTTTCCCACTGATTATATTTAGAAGTATGTTTTCACTGCAAGCGACAGTGAGTGAAACTATGCTCGGTAGGGTAAGTATTTCAAAGGAGGGAAGGCAGGCTAAAGATAGTAGTGGTCAAATGGGGCAAAGACAGTATTTGAACTGCAAACTTTATTGTGAAATATCCATCACAGATTTATTCCAATTCATAAAATACTTTCTGGGAAAGTCCTCCAATAAACCCATGTGTTAAGAACTTAGGAATGTGCTATTATGATGTATTAACATATTTATGAACTAGAAAACATGGGAAATTCCTAAAGTAACTAGATTTGAGCTATAAGAGGAGACTGTGAGTCCCCAGCCCTTTCCTCTTTCCTTTTTATTTCCTTTCTGACTGAATTAAAATTCTGACAGTAATTACAAATAATTAACAAGAATCAAAGATGGTGCATAAAATCATTGTTTATGTTCCCCCTATAATTATGAAATAATGTAATTAAAATGTAGCTATTGCATCAATTACATTTAATCATAACACAACCATTCCTATCAGATTATTTTCAGGTTGTTCAGTTGAACAATCTATGTTTTACTCTCTGAATTCCTTCATTCTGAAACGGAAAGTTTTTTCCACTTTCTTTGACACCTTCTTATGAAAATTAACACATTTTGTCTTTTATTGTAGGGTACTCAGAATCTTCATAGACAGGTTAGATGAAATTGAGTGCTTTAATGAATATTCAGGCCACCAAAGAAAATTTAAGATTGAAAGTAGAGGCAACAATTACTTTTATTGTTTTCTGTATTTTGAGCATGCTCTAACAATACATACACTATTTAACATAAATTAGAATATGATTGAGGATGAGATGCTCTTACTAGCTACATTTATACTTGAAGATATCAAAATATTTAATAGTCTTCTGAGTGTAGCACAGCATCTGAAGGAAACACATTGAGATAATCTATGTAAATTGTTTTACTGAAGTATAGTCAGAATTAGTGTGTGTTTCTATACATATATATTATTTAAACAAATACAAATATATATGTATATTTACTTCACTATATTATTTGCCAAAATTTACTTTGATAAGTATACGAATACAAGTATATATGTATATTCACTTCACAAAGAAATACATGACAAAATTCACTTCAATAAGTACTTGATGTTAATAAAATTCTAAAAGCTTAGAAAATATTAGTTCAAGCATATTTTTCAAGATATTAAACAAAAAATGCAGCCTACTAGAGGTTGAACTATATTTAAGTATATCATTTCTAACTTCAGTAAGAGTAGATTTATTTTTAGGATCGAATTAGTTCTTTGTGAAGCTTATAAGAAAATTCACAGTTGTCATGGTATATTCTAGAGTGCATATTTAAGCCCTAATTATACATACTACATGAATAATAAATATATTTTCAAATAAAGCATTTTATTCCCACTTTACCTCATCTATAGCACAGTTATTTTTACACTTAAAAACTTTAGAAATTTTGCAACTATTGATATATTCATCATTTTCCATGGTTTTTAGACTAAGAGGGGACATGAGATTCCCCTGCTATCTGATGTTGAAAGATATCATATATGATGTACCTTAAGTCAGACTACTGAAGCACTATTAGAAACATTGAAACACTACTCCATGCAAAGAATGTCATGATTTTCACAAGCATATGTGTTATATACTACTGAAATTCTTTCTAAATGTTACACTTTATACATCTAGTTGATGGATATTTAAGTTACTATTGATAACTTGTCAATGCTCTCATAATAAAGAACTATGATGTTCGCTTACTTTTTTGTGGCAGAATTTTCAAGTCTGCCTGTACCTCATATACCTCAATAGTGTGTCATCTTTTTCTTGGTGAATACAATCTGACATTTTGGAATCTTAGTTTCAATGACTAAATCATTTCTTGTTTTATAGTTCTTGCACTTTACTATGGGCTTCTTTCACTGTCTTACCACTGATGAATTTGTTGCCATATCTAACTTTGCAAATGACCTTTGTGTAAGATGGCAGATAGGTCTATTAGACCACATAGTAAAATGTACTCTATAAAGCAACAGTTCTTTTTTTTTTTAATTTTTTTATTTTTAAAATTTTTTATTATTTATTTTATTTTATTTTTTTAATTTGCATTCCAAATCATTTCCCCTTTCCCGTTTCCTCCCTCCCCGAAAGTCCCATAAGCCCCCTTCCCTCCCTCTTTTCTCCATTCAACCCCCTCTCCTTACTCTGTCCTGGCGTTCCCCTACATCCAGTCTTTCCAGGACCAGGGGTCTCTCCTTCCATCTTCTTAGAAATCTATTGATATGCGGATTGTGTCTAGGGTATTCCGAGATTCTGGGTCAATATCCCCTTATCAGTGACTGCATACCATGTGTGTTCTTTTGTGATTGGGTTACCTCACTAAGGATGATATTTTCAAGATCTGACCATTTGCCTAGGAATTTCGTGAATTCATTGTTTTTAATTGCAGAGTAGTATTCCATTGTGTAGATATACCACATCTTCTGAATCCATTCCTCTGTTGAGGGACATCTGGGTTCTTTCCAGCTTCTGGCTATTATAAATAAGGCTGCTATGAACATAGTGGAGCATGTGTCCTTATTGCATGCAGGTAAAGCCTCTGGGTATATGCCCAGGAGTGGTATAGCCGGATCCTCCGGGAGTGTCATGCCCAGTTTTCTGAGGAACCGCCAGACTGCTTTCCAGAGTGGTTGTACCAGCCTGCAATTCCACCAGCAGTGGAGGAGTGTTCCTCTTTCTCCACATCCTTGCCAACAACTGCTGTCTCCTGTGTTTTTGATCTTAGCCATCCTGACTGGTGTGAGATGGAATCTCAGGGTTGTTTTGATTTGCATTTCCCTAATGACTAAGGATGATGAACATCTCTTTAGGTGCTTCTCAGCCATTAGATAATCTTCAGGTGAGAACTCTTTGTTTACCTCTGTACCCCATTTTTTAATAGGGTTACTTGCCTCTCTGGAGTTTAACTTCTTGAGTTCTTTGTATATATTGGATATTAGCCCTCATTCGGGTGTAAGGTTGGTAAAGATCATTTCCCAGTTAGTTGGTTGCCGCTTTGTCTTTTTGACAGTGTCTTTTGCCTTGCAAAAACTTTGTAATTTAATGATGTCCCATTTGTCTATTCTTGATCTTAGAGCATAAGCTATTGGAGTTCTGTTCAGGAAATTCTCCCCTGTGCCCATATGTTCAAGGTTCTTCCCTAGTTTCCCTTCTATTAGTTTCAGTGTGTCTGGTTTTATGTGGAGATCTTTGATCCACTTAGAATTGAGCTTAGTGCAAGGAGATAAGAATGGGTCAATTTGCATTCTTCTGCATGTTGACCTCCAGCTGAGCCAGCACCATTTGTTGAAAAGGCTATCTTTTTTCCACTGGATGGTTGGTACAGTAACAGACATGTAGATCAATGGAACAGAATTGAAGACCCAGAAATGAATCCACACTCCTACGGTCACTTGATCTTTGACAAAGGAGCTAAAAGCAACAGTTCTTAACCTGTGGGTTGTGACCATGGAAAAACATTTATTTCTGACACATTTAGGAACCTAAATGTATGTATGATTGCATAGAATGGAACAAGTCTCAGCCTCTGTTTCCCAGTATATTACAACTGCAATTTCTGTTAAATACTGCAGGTACGTGTAATATAAATATACATATAATGGTACTTTCAGTGAGTGGTAGATAGCTCATCTTCTTGAAATTGAATAATGCACTAGACAGTATAAGAATGATAGATGAGTAACCTAGATTTTATATGGCATAGGCCAAAATGAAAAAAAGCATTCAGAAATTATAGAAGACTCTACATCAATTAGGTAATGTATGAAGAGAAGTGACATTGGAGATCTGCTATCCCTCTGTCTCTGCTCCATCCCCTGTCTCTGTTTCTTGTAGATAGGATAAATTTGGGGTAGAAAATTTTGTAGATTGGTTGGTGTCCCTATCACTTGACTTGGACTTCTACCCTGCTACAGGAGGTGGTTTCTTCAGGTTCCATATCCCCAATGCTGTGAGTCACGTATAAGGTCACCCCCTTAACAATTAAAGAGGGTGACCTTAGCTGCCTCCATTATCTCAGGTCTCAGTCTGGTCTTTGAAATGCCCCATATCTCACCACCCTTGTCAGTTGCAGATTTCCTGTCTTTCATGTGGCCATTTTCTCACTTTTGTTGCATCCTCATATATAGCTTCCAGGCAGTGGTACAATAACCTTTCATGGTGTAAAAGGAGAATAAAAATTTATGGGCATAAAAGAGCTGGAAGCAAAAACCTACTTCCAGAGCAGAACCTAAGACCAGAACTTTTGGAGGTCCAAAATAGTTACTGTCTCTTGTTCTCATCTCTTTCAGGTGTTCTAAACAATAATAAATCTCTCATCACTGAATTAAGCACATAATTTTATATCTTATTTTCCTCCCAATGGTGCCCATGACACTATCAAGCTACTGATTATCTTAAATCAGTGGGAAAATTATATAAATAAAATATTCAAGAAATTATTTCCTTAAAGTTTTTTCAATCTATTATGCATATTACTTCAAAGAAGATACCCTGTACTACAAGAATAATAATAGAGTTTTAAGAATAAATTCTGCATTGGCATCTTAAAAGGGACTCTTTTTAAATGTTTTTATAAATACTATCTCTTGACATTTTAAATTTGGGAATATCCTCAAATTTTTTTTATCAATTCACAAAATGCTGCCAATATGCAAATGTGCTAATTTCTCCTATGTTTTATATTACTTGCCTTAAAACAATTATTTCATGCCCATGATAATTCTCAGTTTAATTATTTGTCTCTCCCAGACAATCTACAAGTTTGAACTAGTAAACAGATTCTGTTCTACATACTTCCTAGACAGCTACACACACATACATGTTAAATTTGATCTGTGAGGTGTCTCTCCAGACAATTTTTTAGCTCTGGATCAAATTTGTAGTCAAATATATAGATTAAGTTATTCTTTAGAAGTGTTCACATGTAAACAACACACCCTTTGTATAATCTTATTCTTTCACTCATTAAGCAGCAGTCTAAGCTCTATGGTGATTTTCAGTAGTTTATCTAGGCTTAATCTGAACATCACCTTGATTTTTAAAGTCTGTCCAAATAGTACTGTGGCTCTCAGAGTTAAATCTGTATCATAATGTCAGTTGTTCTTTGGATTCTGGCATCCTTTTAAAATCGCTTGGCTCTCAAATTAGGTTTCTGACTCCTTTTATCTGTCTTGAATATTCAGTATTAAGGTGTGCACGCAGTAAACTATTTTTGCTTAACTGAAAAAAAAATCCCTTGACTCTACCTTATACTCCCCTTTACGTGGCACCTGTCTTCATATCTCCTTCATTGTGTTAACTATCCTTCAGGCTCACCTTGGTGTTCCTTTAGCTAAGAGAGCATTCTCTCTCATTACCTCCTTGTGTGCTGTATTACTTTCTTGCTTGCTGTATTAATTACATTTTCACTGATTTAATCACATGCATGACAAGAAGTAACTTGGCATCATTTTTATCTCAGCTTTAGTGAGGGTAGAAAGTATTATAGAGGGGGAGACATGCTGGCAGAAGGAAGAGGCACCACTCACATTGCATTCAGAGTATAGAAAGAAAACAGATGTATGATGATACTAAGCCTGCTTTCTCCTTTTATTCAGTTGGGCATACCAATGTGGTCCTATTTATATTTAGGATACACCCTCTGTCTTCAAATGAGACATTCTGGAAACACTTTCATAAACAGCCATAGGTGTTTGTATAATGACTCTACATCCTGTGATGCTAACAGTGGAAAAAATTTATGTACTATTAGGAAGAAAAAGTTTATATGCTAATTCAAGGTTACTAAATCTTTCCTTATATTGATCATTAGATGGGATTACTATTAGTGTTCTTATTCTTATGAGTTTTGATCATGAAATTTCTTCAATACTGTAAGATGGTAGGTAGCAGGGGCTCTAACTTTGCTGCTGTTTAACATGCCTGGTTATATTTTATCCCTTTCTTGTTCTTCACTCATGCTTAGATATCAAATAAATCTGAAAAGCCTATCACTTGTGATGATAAGCTGTGCACTGTTGTGCAGATGAATGTCTTACATATCTGAGGGTGCCATTTCATGTCCTGTTCTCAGTGTTTCATATTTCAGTGAATTCTGATGCTGTGTTTATATAGCACTTGGTGATTGTTTTTTCTACCAATGTTATTTATGAATCAGAAACCTATCTTGGCAAGGCTAGTCATTTTAGAAACCTCACTGGAAATAGTTCAGAGTTAATTTTGTTTAGGGAGGGATTTGTGTAAGATGATAAATGTATCATGATGTAATAGCCTCTCCCTTTCATCTATCATACTGGTAAATCAAATTGCAAGTGTTTCATTAATGTGGTAAAATGCTTTCTTCTTAGTTTTTCTTTTAGTCATTTAAGAAATGAAATCAAATGAGAAAATTGGACCCAAGTAAATGAGATTGCAACCATTTAATCTATAAACCAATACATTAAAAGCAAAGGCTTGGTCATATATCTTTGAAGTCTTTAATTGTGCAGACAATTTCAATGCTATTTAACATACAGGTCAACTAGGAGAGAATAGCTGACTCGGAAAGTGGATTCAACTCTTTTACTCTTTTGCCAACATCAATTGATTGGAAGATTAGTTGAAGAAACTCTCACTGATATTATATTGTTCACTTACAGCCTACCTGTCTCCTATCAGTGTACATGGACTAGTAATGCACATGAAGCTATTAGTACCTGTCAAACTGAAGGGATTATTTTAAGAGATCACTAAGATGCAGAGTTCTAGTAGGAATCATTTCTAAGAACTCTTGCTACATACTTGTCTCTCTGCTTGGAATGGACATGGAAGTCAAGCATCTATTCAAGAATATTATTCAAATAGAGGGAGGTAATGCCTTACAGGAAATGATTTAGTAGATAGCTTCATATTGTCCATCTGTTACTAGGAAAAATCAAGAAGGAAATCTCTATTATACAGTTCAAATGGCATCTAAACTCCCAACATCATACTTCACTGGTGCATACTCCTGAACAAAAGGATCCATGTAAAGCCAATTGTTTTAATTTACACTTAAATACTTTCAAGTGTTCTTGTATTTCTACTAAAAATACATACTTTTCAAGTTTTCATCTGTAATTACAATCTAACATTTTGATAAAAAGAGAATTATAAGGCATATATTTTAAATTCATGTTATTGTTAGGCCATCTTATGTCTTGTAAATATTAGCCATCTAGTGATAGTCAAATGTTGTGTTTGAATATGCTTGGCCAATGGAAAATGTCACTATAAAGAAGTGTGGCCTTATTGGAGGAAGTGTATAATTATAGGGGTGGGCTTTGAGGCCCTGTGCTCAGGCTCCTTCCAGTGCAGAAGAGACTTATTCCTAGATTCCTGTAGAAGGACGAGAGTTTCTTCTTGTCTGCCTACATATGAAGATAAGGAAATCTGCGCTCCACCAGTACCATATCTGCCTACACACTATCATGCCTCCAACTATGATGATGAAAATGGAATGAACTTTAGAAATTGTCAGCCAGACCCAATTAAATGCTGTTCTTTATTAAGAGTCTCTTTGGTCATGGTTTTTCTTCACAGTAATGGAAACCCTAACTAAGACAGAAGTTGGTAGCAGTAACTGTGATATTATTGTGATAGGCCTGGGTGTAGTTTTGTTTGGAGAAAGGTGGAATTTTGGACTTTGGAAAGCAGTGGAATTCTTCGAATGGGGCTTAATGGGTCACTTTAGCAGAAGCATGAAGACAATGCCACTGAAAGTTATTTAAACTTTGGAGGTCTGGCTCAAGAGTTTTAAAAGGATAATAATTTTAGTATGCTTTATTTGTTTGCTTATTTGTTTGTTTTTCTGATATTTTGGCAAAGAATGTGACCACTTTTGGCCTTGTCTAAAGATACTCACTCATAATAAGTGAAGAGATTTAGATTAATTGCATTAGCAAAGCAAATCTCAAAACAGTCTAGTATAAATTCTATTGTGTAAGACTAAAGTCTACTCTCATGAAGAACATTTTGATCATGTATAGCAATCTTAAAGGAAAAATAAAAAATGTATGGCTTAAATATTAAGAGGCACCTGAAGTGGGATGGTGCTTAAATCTGTGTTCAAGAATATTACATGAATTAAGGGAATGATGACACCTCAGGACAAGACCCCACCCAGCTAAGCTTATTGTTGATATCTTTTCAGATGAACAAGGAATAGCTATATCATGTTAGGCATTATAGGACCTGGTTAATATTTTCATTTGGCTATAAGATGATATGATTAAGTGTTACATTGACAAGGGATTGATTGTGATAGCCATTCTTGTTTTTGAGCTTGACCATTCCTAGAATGAACTACAATCCAGAACTTTCAAAGATCATGTGAAGAGGTAAAGAAGTTTAGTTTAAGGTGAGGTAATACATGTCTTTTCTTCTAGTACTCTGGAGACAGAACAGATATCTGAGTTCAAGGTCAGTTTACAGATCATGTTCCAGGACATCCAAGCTTAGGTGGTGAAGGAGTTGGAAAACAGAAAGCAGGTGATATGTATTAAAACAATCGGGCCATGTTTCATCCCCAGAAAGCAGTAGAACTTGGTAGCTTTGTCCTTGAGGTTCTAGCTTTACAGTCTAGAGTAGAAGGGGTTACTGGGACAAGTGATGCTAGTTAGCTGACCTAAGAAATTATCAATTATTGAGGAGAGTCCAGCATCACAGAGGTGAAATCTTCTGAGAAGTGTTTTATTAGAGTACAAAGAAGCTGTATTCCAGGGATATACATTGAGCTGGCAAGTGAACTTGGTAATATATAAGAATCATTCAGGTGGTATTCATGCTGAAGGCATGAAAGGGTCTTGGAAGACAGTTCAGGCTTAGCATGGTAAGAGGTCAGGAAAGCCCATTGATGGAGGTCTACCGTCAACTGCAGTTAACTGACCAGGACTGAAAAGGTCATTCAAAAATGCTGAGGCTTGGCAAAAATGAAGAGAGTCTATGAAAGTCTATTGTTGTAACTTTGTTGCAGCAAACAACTCCATCTTATTGAATATGCCAGTACCATGGGATGATCACCAAGAACAGCAGCAGCAATGGAGTGGAGTCAACTAGAGCATAGAGTGATGTAGAGGGCTGAGGTGGAGATATGATCCAAGATCTTTGAAGGAGACCAGAAGATCATGGATAGATATCAGACACTGAAACAAGAAATTGAAGTTGAAGTTGCCTTTGATACCCCCAAGATGTTAGAAATGTCAGAACCATTGGGACACCTGCAAGAAAAGCTGCAAACAAGGAGTGGAAACAGCCCAAGTGAAAGAAGTTTATTACAGTCAACAAGGATGAAAGGAGTTGGAAATCTGAAGAGCACTTTGATAACAGACATGCAGAGTTTCGAGTTTGTCCAGCTGATTATTTGTTTTGCTTCAGTCCAGTATTTCCTCAATATAAAGTTTTGGACTAGTAATATATATCCTTGGATGTCAGAAGTATGTTATCTGCCTCTTAATTTTGATTTTATATGGCAATAGAATAAGAGATTGAGTGAATATCAGAAGAGATATTGAATCACAGACTTTGAAATGTTATTGGAACTGTGATAGACTATGGAGATTTTCTTTTGGTGTTGAAGATAATTACTTTTTATTTATTGCTTTTCTTTTTTTCTTTTGTATTTATTAGATATTTTCTTTATTTATATAACAAATGTTATCCTCTTTTTTTTTTTTTTTTTTTAGCCTTAGCCAGACTAACCAGAGGGCACAGAGATAGTATCCAAATTAATAAAATCAGAAACGAAAAGGGAGAGATAACAACAGAAACTGAGGAAATTCAAAAAATCATCAGATCCTACTACAAAAACCTGTATTCAACACAACTAGAAAATCTTGAGGAAATGGACAATTTCCTTGACAGATACCAAGTACCAAAATTAAATCAGGATCAAATAGACCATCTAAACCGTCCTATAACCCCTGAAGAAATAGAAGTTGTCATTGGAAGTCTTCCAACCAAAAAAAGCACAGGTCCAGATGGTTTTAGTGCAGAATTCTATCAGACCTTCAAAGAAGACCTAACACCAATACTCTTCAAACTGTTCCACAAAATAGAAACAGAAGGAACACTACCCAACTCGTTCTATGAAGCCACAATTACACTAATACCAAAAGCACACAAAGATCCGACAAAGAAAGAGAATCTCAGGCCAATCTCTCTTATGAATATCGATGCAAAAATACTCAATAAAATTCTTGCCAACCGAATCCAAGAACACATCAAAACGATCATTCACCACGATCAAGTAGGCTTCATCCCAGGGATGCAGGGATGGTTCAATATAAGGAAATCCATCAATGTAATCCACTACATAAACAATCTCAAAGAAAAAAACCACATGGTCATCTCATTAGATGCTGAGAAAGCATTTGACAAAATTCAGCATCCTTTCATGCTAAAGGTCTTGGAAAGATCAGGAATTCAAGGCCCATATCTAAACATAGTAAAAGCAATTTACAGCAAACCAGTAGCCAGCATCAATCTAAACGGAGAGAAACTTGAAGCAATCCCACTAAAATCAGGGACTAGACAAGGCTGCCCTCTCTCTCCATATCTTTTCAATATAGTACTTGAAGTTCTAGCTAGAGCAATTAGACAAGAAAAAGAGGTCAAAGGGATACAAATTGGAAAGGAAGAAGTCAAACTATCACTATTTGCAGACGATATGATAGTATACATAAGTGACCCAAAGAACTCCACCAGAGAACTCCTACAGCTGATAAACGACTTCAGCAAAGTGGCCGGATATAAAATCAACTCAAGCAAGTCAGAAGCCTTCCTATACTCAAAGGATAAGCAGGCTGAGAAAGAAGTAAGAGAAATAATACCCTTTACGATAGCCACAAACCATATTAAGTATCTTGGCGTGACGCTAACCAAACAAGTGAAAGATCTGTATGACAAGAACTTCAAGTCTCTGAAGAAAGAAATTGAAGAAGACCTCGGAAGATGGAAAAATCTGCCATGCTCATGGATTGGCAGGATTAATATAGTAAAAATGAGCATCTTACCAAAAGTAATACACAGATTCAATGCAATCCCCATCAAAATCCCAACTCAATTCTTCATAGAGTTAGAAAGAGCAATTCAAAAATTCATCTGGAATAACAGAAAACCCAGAATAGCTAAAACTATTCTCAAGAGTAAAAGAACCTCTGGGGGAATCAGTATCCCGGACCTCAAGCTGTACTACAGAGCAATAGTGTTAAAAACTGCATGGTATTGGTACAGTAACAGACATGTAGATCAATGGAACAAAATTGAAGACCCAGAAATGAATCCACACTCCTATGGTCACTTGATCTTTGACAAAGGAGCTATCCTCTTTCTTGGATTCCCCTCCGAAAATTACCCCTGCACACCAAACCACCAACTTCAGATTCCCTTTCCTGGCATTCCCCTATTTTGCTGCTCAGAACTTTCTTAGGACAAAGGGCCTCTCTTCTGTTTCATGTACAACAAGGTCATCCTCTGCTACATATGCAGCTGGAGCCATGGGTCCCTCCATGTGTACTCTTTGGTTGGTAGTTTGTCCGTGGGAGCTCTGAGGTTACTGGTTGGTTCATATTGTTCCTTCTATGGGGCTGGAAACTCCTTCAGCTCTTTCAGTCCTTTCTCTAGCTCATCTACTGGGGACCTTGTGCTCCGTCCAATGGTTGACTGAGAGCATCCAACTCTATTTTTCAGGTACTGGCAGAGTCTCTCAGGAGAAAACTATACCATGCACCAGTAGGAAAGTGCTTGTTGGCATTCACAATAGTGTCTAGGATTGGTGACTGTATATGCTATGGATCCCAAGGTGAAGAAGTCTCTGGATGGTCTTTCCTTCACTCTCTAATACACACTTTGTTTTTGTATCTCCTTCCTTGGGTATTTTGTTCCCCTTTCTAAGAAGGATCAAAGTATCCATACTTTGGTTTTCCTTCTTCTTCAGCTTCATGTGGTCTTGAATTGTATCTTGGGTATTCCAAACTTCTGTGCTAATATTGCTTATCAGTGAGTGCATACCATGTGTGTTCTTTTGTGATTGGGTTACCTTACTCAGGATGATATTTTGTAAATCCATCCATTTGCCTAAGAATTTCATTAATTCATTGTTGTTAAGAGCTGTGTAGCATTCCATTGTGCAAATATACCACATCCTCTGTTGAGGGACTTCTGGGTTCTTTCCAGTTTCCAGCTATTCTAAATAAGGCTGCTATGAATGTAGCGAAGCATAGTTGGAGAGTCTTCTGGGTATATACCCAGGAGTGATATAGATGGGTCCTCTGGTAGTACTATACCCAATTTTCTGAGGAACCGCCAAACTGAATTCCAGAGTGGTTTTACCATCTTACAATTTCACCAGCAGTGGAGGAGTGTTCCTCTTTCTCTACATTCTCACTTGCACCTGCTATTACCTGAGTTTTTCAGTTTACCCATTCTGACTGGTGTGAGGTAGAATCTCAGGGTTGTTTTGATTTGCATTTCCCTGATGACTAAGGATGTTGAACATTTCTTTAGGTGTTTATTAGCCATTTGATATTGCTCATTTGAAAATTCTTTGTTTAGCTCTGTACCCCATTTTTAATAGAGTTATTTGGTTCTCTGGAGTCTAACTTCTTGAGTTCTTTGATTATATTGGATATTAGCCCTCTATCTTTTCCCAATTTGTTGGTTGCTGTTTTGTTCTATTGACCGTGTCCTTTACCTTACAAAAACTTTGTAATTTTATGAGGTCCCATTTTTCAATTCTTGATCTTACAGCATAAGCTATTAGTGTTCTATTCAGGAAATTTTCTCCTGTTCCCATGTGTTTGAGGGTCTTCCCCAGTTTTTTTCTATTAGTTTCAGTTTATCTGGTTTTATGTGGAGGTCCTTGATCCCCTTGGACTTGTGCTTTGTACAGGGAGAAAAGAATGGATCAATTTGTATTCTTCTACATGTTGACCTCCAATTGAGCCAGCAACATTTGTTGAAAATGCTGTCTTTTTTCCACTGGGTGGTTTTAGCTCCTTTGTCAAAGATCAAGTGACCATAGGTGTGTGGGTTCATTTCTGGGTCTTCAATTCTACTCCATTGATCTACCTGCCTGTCTCTCTACCAATACCATGCAGTTTTTAACACTATTGCTCTGCAGTACAGCTTGCGGTCAGGGATGCTTATTCCCAGAAGTTCTTTTATTGTTGAGAATATTTTTTGCTATCCTGGAGTTTTTGTTATTCCAAATGAACTTGAGAATAGCTCTTTCTAACTCTCTGAAGAATTGAGTTGGAATTTTGATAGAGATTGCATTGAATCTGTAGATTGCTTTCAGCAAGATGGGCATTTTTACTGTATTAATCCTGCCAATCTATGAGCATGGAAGATCTTTCCATTTTCTGTGCTTTTCTTTGATTTCTTTCTTCAGAGATTTGAAGTTTTTGTCTTTTTCAATTGTTTGGTTAGAGTCACCCCAAGATACTTTTTATTTTTTGTGACTATTGTGAATGGTGTCATTTCCCTAATTTCTTTCTCAGCCTGTTTATTCTTTGAGTGTAGGAAAGCTATTGATTTGTTTGAGTTAACTTTATATCTGGCCACTTTGCTGAAGTTGTTTATCAGCTGTAGGACTTCTCTGGTGGAGTTTTGGGGTCACTTGAGTATGTTATCATATCATCTACAAATAGTGACAGTTTGACTTCTTCCTTTCCAATCTGTATCCCTTTAACCTCCTTTTGTTGTCCAATTGTTCTTTCGAGAACTTCAAGTATTATATTGAATAGATAGGGAGAGAGGGGACAGTCTTGTCTAGTCTGTGATTTTAGTGAGATTTCTTCATTTTTTCATCCATTAATTTGATGTTGTCTACTGGATTGCTGTATATTGCTTTTACTACGTTGAGGAATGGGCCTTGAATTCCTGATCTTTCCAAGACTTTTAACATGAAAAGATGCTGAATTTTGTCAAAACTTTTTCAGCATTTAATGAAATGACCATGTGATTTTTTTCTTTGAGTTTATGTATTGAATTACATTGATAGATTTATTTATATTGAACTGTCCCTGCATCCCTAGGATGCCTACTTGATCATGGTGAATGATCATTTTGATGTGTTCTTGGATTCAGTTGGCAAGAATTTTATTGGGTATTTTTGCATTGATATTCACAGGAGAAATTGGTCTGAAGTTTTCTTTCATTGTTGAATCTTAGCTTGGTTTCAGTATCAGAGTAATTGTGGCTTCATAGACTAATTGGATATGTTTACATCTCAACTAAAATCCCACTTTCTGGTTACCCCTCTGCAAACCTCCCACCCCACATCTGCCCACCCACCCACACTCTCCTGCCCTACTGTTCCAGTATCTCCCTATACTGGGATATCAAACCTCCATAGGACCAATGGCCTCTCCTCCCATTGATGCCAGATAAGGCTATCCTATGCTACACATGTATCTGGAGCCAGGGAGCCCTCCCTATACACTCCTTTGTTGGTGGTCTATTCCCTGGGAGCAGTGGGTAGTCTGGCCAGCTGACATTGTCCTTCCTATGGGGTTGCAATCACCCTATGCTCCTCCAGTCCTTCTGCTATCTCCCTACTGGTTTCCCTGAGCTCAGTCTGATGAAGCAGAGACTGAATGAAGGGCCATCTAGTGACCACCTCACCTGGGGAATCCATCTTGTCTGCAGATATTGAACCCCAACACTGTTGCTGTTGCCAAGAGGCACTTGCTGGCAGGAACATGGTGTGGCTATTCCTTGGGAAGTTCTGCTAGCAACTGACTATGGAGATTTTTGAAGTTGTACTAATGGTAACTTTTCATTATTCTATGGCTAGATATGGACCCCAATAGTCTCATCTGTTTGAACAAACCTATAGTACCAGGGAGTGGAATGTGGTGGTTTGGATATGTTTGTCCCATGGGAAGTGGCACTATTAGGACGTGTGGTCTTGTTGAAGGAAGTATGTCACTGTGGGGACAGGCTTTGAGGTCCAATGCTCAGGCTTCACTAAGTATGGAAGAGACCATCCTGTTGGTGGCCCATCTGAAGAAGAGAGTCTCCTCCTGTCTGCCTTCATATCAAGATATGGAACTGTGGGCTCTGATAGCACCGTGTCTGCCTACACACTACCATGCCTCCAACTATGATAGTGAAAATGTAATGAACTTCAGAAATTGTCAGCCAGCCACAATTAAACGCTGTCCATTATAAAAATTGGCTTGGTCATGATGTCTCTTCATAGCATTGAAAATCCTAACTAAGACATCAAGTTAGAGCTCATAAAGTTTCTTGTATGTAAACAACTACCAATCAGCCCAAGGAGGCATGTGTGAGGGCTGGGATAAATGAGATCTATAAGGTACCTAGCTTCAGTATCACAGAGGAATACTGATTCTACATTTTTCTTTTCCCTCAATAGTCACATGACAGAGAGAAAGTTTTCTATTATAGTGGGAGATTATACAGTTTTCCAATCTAAACTTGTAATACAAATTACTCCATCACATTTCCAGCAGCTTTTCTTTGTTATTAAGCATTTTTGGCATGTAAAAACTATCCTTTGCAGCCTTCCAATGAATTGAACATGTCCACATAAATGAAGTCATTGGACCTCATACAGAAAAAAATGAACAAACTTTATGAGATCAAGAGAGATGTCACCTTCAGTGCTTTGGGGTAGCAGTGTTCCAGAAGACCTAGAAAATATAAAAAAATAAAAAGGCAGAATCTTGTAACACATTTGGTTTTTTGAATGTCATCAATCTCCTTTTCATACTACACATGGTCTTTACTTTTATGCAGGCATGGTAAAACAAAGATAGTAGAGATGAAAGGGAAGAGAGAGTTTACTAAGATGAAAGTTATAAAGGGAAAGCAACAGAATAAACAAACCTATGACTTACAAGAAGAGTTAAAAGAAGAAGAAACTTTAGGGTGATATCTTTTTTAAGTTGTTGAACTAATTTATTATTAATTTTTTTCAAAATAATATCTTTTATACATTGTGATTATGATTTTCTTTCCCCTTTAGTGAAAACAGATACTTTTCTCATGTAACATATTCTGATTAATGTTTCTTTTCCCTATACTCCACCCAGTTCCTCCTCATCTTTGCTCCCATTATTTTCTTAAGTAAGGGGATACTAAAGTATTTTCTAAAATGTATATGAATCTGATAGAATGTGTTAAATTGATTAAGAATGAATTAACATTATTTGAGGGTGTCTAGCACTGCTTCAAAGAGTGGGGAGTTATTCTATACCTTTATGAACACTCACAGGGAACACATTTATTGTTTTCATCTCCTGTTCACAGTTCACAGCTGATCTACATTGGTAATTCTTTGCACTTGGTTGTCTGATAATCCATAGTAAAACTGGACTGATAATTTTGAACTTTTTTTCTATTTTGTTTTGTCTTAAAATAACTCTATGTCTCCTTCTTATGTCCTTTCTTTGTCATCTTCATTTCCCCCTTCATTTTTCATCTCTTTGTGCCTTTTCTCCTTTCACAGCAGCCTGCATGTATGCCTCAGCTGAGTCCTTGAGGAAAGGCATAGCAGCAAATAACCAAATAGTTGCATCAATATTTCCTCGGCTTGTATTAACTGGACCCTTTAAAAGATAGGTGGTGCTTATTTAGTTATTTTAAACACTCCATGAAAGAAAAAATTTTAAATGAGGAAGATTTTACATTAACAACTTAATTATATAAATAAATATATTCTTTTCCCTTGTTGCTCTTAATTTGCCTTGACACAACTGGATCTTAACCCTACTTTATGAAACATAGCATACGTGTACAAATAATCATTGCTGTGCTTTTCCGAGGATTTCCAAGGCACGGACACTAATGTGTTTAGAATCTCATTTCTCCATTTAAGAATGATAGAATGCATATTATTTTAAAAATAATGAACAAAAAAGTCAAGCAAGTCCTGTGTATTAGATAGTACCTGAAAATTCATAGTTCAAGCATATAACACCTAGGAGGCAAATATTCTTCTTATAATTGTATCACTATTATAATTACCTCTATCTATCATTTTTTCTTTATTTTCACCAAAGAGAATAAAATAATTTGGCTAACCATAAAAGCTAATATCTGAAAATATGTCATGTTTTGGAAAGCCTATAATTTTAAGAAGTCATGTATGATATTGAAGGACTCTTTTCCACTTTACTTTGTGGAAGGGATTACTGTTGGCAGGCACACATGTTCCACAAAATATTGCCCAATGATTTCTATAGTAGTTGACACCTTTTTAGTTCTCTTTGGAGTGCAAAAGTCCACATAGTTTCCCAACTTCTTTGATTTGAATTGGGGTATAAGGATGTATGTGGAAATTTGTAGTTTAAATTTACATTTACATACTTTCTAGTGTTTATGAATTTCTATCTACTGTAAAGCACTTTCACTTTTATTTCACCATCTATAAAATATTAATTACTAAAATTATGTATGAATTTTGTTTTTTATTTTAGATATTCCAAATGTATTCTCCTACTTTTCCAACCCTGTGTTATTGTTGCCTGTGACACTTTTTGGAAGCACTTTATTTCTTGTATAGTCACATTTGTCCTGCAGTTAAAATACTGATGGTACAGGACAAATCTGAGTTCTTTTTTATCTTGCCACACTTTCCAAAGATGTATAAACATTTGTTATTTTATTTCAAAGTATGAAAATTTATAAATCAGTTACATATTTTTTAATTAAAACTATATTTTAATTTTTCAAAATGCCATTTTCTGCACAAATGAGATGTTCTACTTTTTAGTATAATTTTAGCTAATAGTGTAAATTTATGCATAATCAAAACTGAGCTTATCTTGCATTTCTGCATAAAATATTTATCATTATAAATACATCAACAATTTTGAAATATTATTTGATTAATGAAACTGATACATGATTTCTGTGCTTTAATTACTTTTTTCTATTTATTTTATTTACTTTGTTTGTTGGTATGTTTGTTTTAGGGCATGGATTCTCTGTGTCACCTAGGTTGTCCTGGAAATTCCTCTGTAGACAGGTTGACCTTGAACTCACAGAGATCCTCCTGCCTCTGTCCACTGTGTACTCTGTGCCACCACCACTCAGATTGTGCTTTATTTATTGATATAAATGTGATAGTATCCTTTTAGTTATATATATTTCTCTTTCAATTTCCTAGAACAACTTTACTAATTGCTGTGAAGAAAGCTATTTTTCAGTAAAATCATCCACCATATATCTATCCATTTCATCTAGACTTTTCTATTCATTTCCTATGGTAAGACTTTCGCTAGTAGCACAAAGAACATTGAGAAGAGTCAGAGAGGTAAGGGTTGACACAGACTAGGTGAGCTGACTCTTCTTTTTTTGAGAGCTAGCTTTTTCTTCATAGTTAAGTTTTCCTTATGGAAACAATATAATAAGAATGTTTATGTATTATGCTATTTAAACAAATCTTTATTTTTCTTTATCTGAAAGGGGTAGTTTAGAACAAGTTTTTTCTTGTTTATAAGACTTTTCTGGTATTTTCAAAATGTTTCCCTTATTTTCAAATATCCCATATCTTTGTTGAATGGCATTTTCTCTTCAATAATGTGATTTTCCCAATATTTGGTTCTATAAAACAAATGTAAACCTCCATCTTCTCCTTAATGGATTTCATATTGTAATGTTCACTCTACCTGTAATTACACACTCCCACTGACCTTTTTCATATAGCCAGATATTATTTAGTTTTTCTAGCTTTTGCTTTGATTAGATATTCTGAATAATTTCTTTTGTTTTGGTAGCTCAAAAAGAGCACATATTTAAGTTTTTCAATCATCATCTGAACCAAATTAACAGCTGATTCTTCTTGGCACTTGTAGGTTATTTTATGGAGGATGTGGTTAATAATCATATGCATGAGTTGGATTCTAATCCAGAGATTTGGGTCAGAGGATTAGAACTTTTTGCTCCATACTCTCATTTTAAAATAAAGAATAATATTACAAACCACCTCACTGTTATTTTGATTAGAACTAAATGAGTTAATCTACAGGAAGTAACTTTTGATCAGTGTACATTCATATAGTAAACACACACTACACAGGAGCTATTGCTACAATACCTCAGAGAGTGTATTACATTTTATAAGCTACACTTCTAATGCTAGTTAGTCAGAACATTCCTCTATCCATGAAGCTTTTGAAGACAGATTGTGTTAGCATAACTTTAACATTTTATCTTAAACTTTTAACAATAAGTTAAATATTTTTGACTTCATATTTCATACCTTCCTTCTCCTTAGAATGATTGTTTTCTGTATGGGTCATAGCCTTTACAGGTTATTTAAGAAAGATCTCTAGTCTGTATGTGTCACCCTCATTTATTATACTGAAAGTGAATGCCTGACCCCAGCTAATTGTCCTTCAACATTATAAATTTGAGTTTTATGTGTTTCCTTTCTTTAATGTGAATTATTTCTCCTCTGTTTTATGATAAACTTTGTAGCATCCTATGGCATGTGTGAAGATGGTAGAAAGGCATAAATGCTCACTATTGTGTAGGGACCAGGCATCAATTGGAACTTTCTGACCTAACAGTCCTTTTGTGCCCAAACTCTTACTTAAGACTATTATATCTTATAGATTGGGAAATTATGCTGTTTCTATAAAAAGCATCCCTCTGGTGAACTCTCCATTTCTCACTACTCATTAATATAGTTAGTAGTAATCCAATTAAGAGGAACTATGTAGGGCCTTAGATACCCTGACTTGACTATGACATACCTAATAATGATCCAGTGATTGGAAAAACAAAAAGTCCATGCCTAGAATGATGTCCTCCATCTTAGTTCACCACCCCTAGATGCCTTGTTCCCTGCAAGTTTGGTTTGCAATATACAGTATCTGCTGCCCTGTATATTCTAGAGATAATCATTGTTTTAACTAACCATAGTAGATAAATTTGCTTTCAATATTTGCAAAAATAGAGAGCTTCTAATAGAAATTCAAATACTCCATTTAAATCACACCCCTTATTATAAAAGACAGAGCCAAAGAAGGAAAGTAATGCTGCAAGTTACAACACAATAATCAGCTATTAAGCCCTGTTAATTCTACACTTGTAAACCTATTTCTGGGGCCTGAAAAAAGCTCAGTGATTAACAGCTTGTTCTTTCATAGGACCTCCTTTGAAGCCTGACACATATAGGCTCACAACCACCCATAACTTCATTTCCATGGGACCCAGCACTCTCTTCTGATCTCCCTTTGAATCTAGAGAACATGTTAAATGCAAATATACAGTGGAAAAACACAAATGCAGATAAAATCTGATAGATAAATAAATATAAAATAATGAACAGCATATATTCAATTTATTTTTGTTTTAATTCTACTGATACTAGCCTAACTTTTGTACAATTATAATTTATCTGGATCAAGCAAACTAATTTATTCTTTTTCTGTGGTTTTGCTTACCAGTTTTTCAATCTTCTTTTTGTCATTATTGAGCTATTGATCTGAAGATACAGCAATACTGAGGCAACTCTTATATACGAAGATATTGAATTGGGAGCTTGCTTATAGTTTCAGAGTCTTAATCCATTATCATCAGAGCAGGGAGTAGGATAGCAAGCAGACAGGTGCTGGAGTAAGGAGTTGAGAGTTACAACCTGATCCAAAGCAGAGATTGGAGGCAAATAGAGACAGACATACTGGAGCTGGCATAAGCTTTTGAATCACCAATTTCCAACCCAAATGAAAACACTTTTTCAAGCAAGACCTTATCTCCTAATCCTTCTAATCCTTTAAAATGGTTCTGATCTTTAGTGAGCAAGCAATCATTCAAATATATGAGCCTTTGAAGCCATTCTTATTCAAACCACCATGACACAATTAATATATTCATTCTCTCTTAGTTTTATTTATTATTTTTAAGCAAGGTTTCATATATCATAGCTAGATGATAACATTAAGTTTGTAAGCTTTTTCTTTTCACCTTGCCCATCCCAAATTTACAAGTATATACCAACACATTTGCTTCATGTCAAGTGTGTATTAAACACAGTTTCCTGCATACCAGGCAAATATTATGAGCACTGAACTACATCTGCAGTCCAGGATGTTATTTCTATTTCAAAAGTTCCGATATGACTTTCTTGCAATGGTTTTTAATAGGTCTCCTCTGTCCTGGCATAGAGTCTCATAAGTCTTCCTAGAATCTTTTGGTTTCTGAGTCTCCTACTTGTCTCTACATCTATCTTCTTTGTCAACTTTTCTCTTTATACTCTAAACATTCTTACTTATATGCTTTATCCAGAATACTTCTTTTGCACTTCATGTGACAATCTTGACATTAGAGTCTGAGTTCAAATTCAGGAAGAACTCTGCTGTCAATTATAGCTTCCCTTTATACATCAGATTCTGTGGAGGCTTTCCACCTGTATTTTCACCTGTCCTGTATAGAGTAAAAATATTATCAAGGCTAGAAATTTCATATAGCTAGTTTTCCCAGGACATAATATAGCACTTTCATGACTGTGTTATCAGAATGATCAAATTTTGTTTCACCAGAACAGTGTAAGAGTATAGACAAAGCAAATAACCTATGCTGGATACTTGCTCTTTATAAAAATGCTCTTTATAAAATGAACAAGAAAGAGAGGTTTTCATTTACAGAGATGGCTGCTGTTCATAAATATGGCTGAAGGTCTCTGCAGGCCACTCAAAGCAGATCTCTTCCAAACCCTTGTCACTATGCAAAGATAATTACTTGTATGATTTATGTGTTTGAAGAGAACCTTTCTTCAAGGTAACCCTTTCCAGTCACTTTTATTATGTAACTGTCAAAGAACTCTGAGTTTGAAGTCTATTTCTTAATTCCTAGATTTTCTTTTGGTTATCTTACAAGTCTGATAATTGTATTGAAAATTTTCATCAAGATACAGATAGATGTAGAAGATGTAGATATACCGAGATTATATGTGTATGTATGTGTGCATGCGTGCATGTGTGTGTATGAGTGTGTGTATATGTGTGAATGTGTGTGTGTTTGTGAAAGAGAGAGAGAGAGAGAGAGAGAGAGAGAGAGAGAGAGAGAGAGAGAGAGAACCAGTTTTTCTTGTCCATATCCTGACCAACTTTCTTAATCTGAAATTTTTGTTTTGGATTATTGAAGGTCTTTTAGGATGTGCCTATGTCCTGGATGAACAGCCATCATTCTTCTTTAATACCTCTCCCTGTAGCTCTTTGGTATTGAATATTGAATATCATGGTTCCTTTACCTTCTTCCTTAGTCAATGGATTGATAAACTTCTATACTGAGACTGGGCTTCACTGTCTGTAACACACATAGGCTTAGATATTCTGAAAGTATAATTTAGCCTTCTAATTGTCAATAGAATAAAAAATAACTCATTGAAGCATTTTGATCTTGAGTTGTAAAAGTTTTACATAGAAATTTTATTTATATGTAAAAAGGTTTAAATAAAATACTAGATTTACACATAATATTCAAAATTGATACAAACAATTGTGTTAAGTAAGGAGTTTTCAAGGTAATACAACAATTTCTACTTTTAAAAGGAAAGCTTTTTCTTTTATAGCTATTACTAACAAATGAAAGAAAACTCCTTGACAAATTTTGTTTGTAATGCATTGCATTTAAAAGAACCATCACAAGCCATTTGCTGCTTAGTTTTATGTGTATTGTTATTCTATTTTTCAACCCAAAGTGTAGACGTTGTTGAATGTTAATAAAAGCATCTTTATTTATATTTTACTTTATCTATGTTGAACATTTATTCTCTATTTTATTTGTGTTCCATTTCCCTTTTTTTTCTTAAAAAATTGTAGTAATATGTAGAGTATAATATTAATCTTTCAAGCTCCATATTATCAAAGCTTTATTGTATATTTCATTATGTATTAATTTAATACATTGCTCTTAAATAATGTGAAAAAACTAAAATTCAATCAAAACATATTTATTTAAAAACAAAAGAGAAATTATATTAAATTAAAAAAAGAAAAAAAAATCCTGGTATGACATTATGACATGAGGAATGTACAAAGGTGACATTGAGTAATTTTTCATTAGGACATCATCTTGTTGGTATATATTCTACTTAATAATGGGTTTCTAAACCCTGTAGGTAATGGCAAAATGGAATCATAAGAAAAGTTAGAGAAAAGGTGAGGATGGTGACAGAAAAACACTGGTCTATGGAGGTCACAGGATAGGGGATCCGACCCATATACAGTCACAAAATCCAGAAACTATTGTGGATGCCAACAAACACTTGCTAACAGGAGCCTGATATAGCTGTCTCTTGAGAGACTCTGCAGTACCTGACAAATACAGAGGTGAGTGCTCTCAGTCAATCATTGGACTGAGCACAAGGTCCCCAATGGAAGAGCTAGAGAAAGGTCTCAAGGAGCTGAAGAAGCTTACAGCCCCATAGGAGGAGCAAAAATATGAACCAACCAGTACCCCGAGAGATCCCAGGGACAAAACTATCAACCAAAGAGTACACATGGAGGGAGTCATAGCTCCAGCTGCATATGTAGCAGTGGAGGGCCTTGTTGGGCATCAAAGGGAGGAGAGGCCCTTGGTCCTGAGAAGACCTGATGCCCCAATATAGGGGAATACAAGGACAGGGAAGCAGGAGTGGGTGGGTTGGTGAGCAGGGGATAGGGGTGGGATAGGGTGTTTTCAGAGGGGAAACCAGGAAATGGGATTAAATTTGAAATGGCAATAAAGAAAATATCCAATAGTGGTTATGGGACCATGTAGCAGATGAGGGCAACCTGTCAGTGGTAAAGTCCCAAACATATAGTAAAGTCCTCCTCAGAGCTATCAACTGCTACTAACTCCTCTGAGAAAGGTGAGGCCTCATAGTCCCCTCCTCCATTCATGCTGGAATCTTGAGCAAATTTGGTGGAGGTAACAAGAGATCCTGAGTTGATCTGTGTATCTGCCATGTCATGTATAAATCTACATTTCACAGCCCTAACCTGTATATAGGGAAGGTAAATATAGTTCATTTTTCTTCAGCTGAATACTCACTATAACTTCTGCATGATATACTGAAAAGTTATAACACTTCATTAGATACTACTCACTGCAATAAATAAATTGATAGAAGGATGATAGATAGATAGATAGATAGATAGATAGATAGATAGATAGATAGATAGATAGATAGATTGATTGATAAAACCTTTTTCTGAGCAAAATGGAAGCACCACAAATTTTTGAACTAATCACAAGTGGTTATAAGTTAGTTTGACAACATGACTATTAAACATAACCTATGATCTCCCCAGTCATGAGATTTTGACTAGGAATGAAGTATGAAGCATGAAAAATCTCCAGTAAATCAGATCTTGTTTCCAATCAGAAAGGGATGGTCACCCCATAACCATCATTCTCCTGTTGAACCTGTGGTTATATCTTGCCTAGAAGGTTGAAAATATAGCATGTTCATTCTAATGAATGAGTAATTGATAAAATTTGCTTTAAGGAACTGCTTTGGAAAAAAAGCCCTGAGTTTAAAATACTGAAACTAATTGTCCAGTCCCACCTCATTCCCTCTCTCTGGGATTTTTGAGACAAGGTATTCCTCTGTAGCTATTGCTCTCCTGGAACTTACGTTGTAGAAAGGCTGGACTCAGAGATCTTCCTGCCTTTTCTCTCTGAATGCTGAGATTGTTAGGTGCACACCACAAATGCCCAGCTGTCCAATATGTCGATAGAGTTTGCTCTAAGAGCTGAGAATCTAAGCCTATACCATTGTTGCCAGAATGAAATAAATTCAACAGAGCATATGATACTCTTATTTTCCTTAACATTACTGAATTCTCCACACACCAACATTCCTGTGTTCTGTCATATGCTGAGGTTGAACAATGTTTTTCTTGCATTTTTAAAGGTGGGAACACCTATTTTTAGATTTAAATTCTAAATCTCAATGTCTCTGAGTGAAAGTTGAAATTTATAGCCTATGTTACTTTTCTCTGAAGTAAAAAGTTTTAAAGTGTTATAGTTAGCCATTGAATTAGTTTATAACAGATCTGCTTTCTTTTAATAAATACCTTTAGCTAAAAAACTTTATATTATAAAATGAAAGATTAAGGCCTTTTCATTCTTTCATTTTTAAATGTGGAAGACATACTGCTGTTGTGGCATTTTCAGAGACGGAGAATCACAAAAGATGTCATTCTTGTGATTTTACTGTTAGATCTCTACAGAGCTTCTGAAAGGCAAGTGTTAGAAATAAGAGCCCACGCAGCGGAAGTCCTCATAAAGGATGAGGCTGACTCCAGCAGCTGTGGAAACATAATTTCTCCCACAGATAAGGGAATAGATCATTTCATAGATATTTTAAATAGCAGTGCCCAGCTTAATGAATGCAGGACTTTTAAGAATAATAACTAATAAAAGATCTTTTGTAATCTCAAGATCAACTTCATTACATTTATTATTTAATAATTATCAGAATGTGGGTACAAGGATCAAGTGAAACTGCAATTTTGACTACACATTTTCTAATATTTTTAGTTGTGATTTATGTTCTCTTATGACATATGTGGTGACCTTTTAGTATGTTTCATATTGATTAATTTATTTGAATTATTATTAATTAATTTGAAATAAAAATAAATAAATTTTTTGCTTCCATGCCCTCCATGACCTGGGATGACTATCAAATTATGTCTGCTATTATCATTTTTCTAAAATAACTCATAAATATTCCACAATTTGAGTTATGAACTTTGTCTAATTTTGTCAGAAGAAAAACTAAATTGATCACTTTCTTAAACTTAGCCTATCCAAGCTGACAATAAAGTTAACTTATAGCAACTGTATCTTTCTAAGACTAGAATTTATGAATAGTAATTGCATTTTCATAAAACATAATTAAAATTATTTATTGGGTGGTGATTTTTTAATGATATATAATATTTCTGATATTATGTGTGAATATCTGAATGTTGTTCTCTTTTCATAGATGTGCTAACAGTCCTTTATAGGTAGCCAAGATTGGCTGCTATTACCATATTATAGAATGTTATTTTTCTTTTATGTCATTTTGAAATTTGTCCATTTTCTTTTTCCCACTGGTTATAATTTGAATTAGCCTTATGATACCTTATTAAAATATTAAAAAATGAAGCAAAAAAGTCAGTATTTTTGTACAGTTGACTCAACAGAGGACTCAAGCAGTGAATATTATTGTCTGGTAAGTATTACTGTAATGCAATAGGTCAGTTTCCCATTTGTTACATTTTAGAAAAAAATTAGTTTTATATATATGTTTAACCACTGTGATTGATCTGTCATCCATTATTTGTATGTAGATTTTATAGACATATCCTTGAGTCATCAAAACAAAAAAAGAATTGACCTTTTAAGTGGGCCTTCTATCACAGCTTCTGTGGAATATTAGAAGTTTAAAGCCTGCCTGGACTACAGAATAAGTTCAAGGCCTGCTGATGTAACTAGTGAGACCCTGTGAGAACTTAAAACTTAGCTGAGTGGTAGAGTACTTAACCATCAAGGCTAAGACTCCTGATATCAAACACTTTCAAGGCAAAAAAAATAAAATTAGAGTCATTGAATTACCATTTCCAATTAGTCTTGTTTAGATGAACATTGATAGATTCAAAACTGTATAACATTGTGTGTAACTACACATTGCCATGGGTGCACAAAACAGTGAGACTGGGTACCAGGTAGCAATCATTAAACATCTCAGATGTAACTGAAATTCCTATTTGCTTTGTGCCATCTCTATAAAGTTCTTAGCCTTGTGTTTTTTATGAAAACTGTCTTAATTTATAAAACTAAGCAACTGCAAAATCTAAATAGCGGGGAAATTTGGTGATTTAAATACATAGGACTGTTAGATTTAAGTGACTAATAAACATTCTGAAAGTGAATAATTTCAACTTCAATTCCGTACAGCTTGTTTTAAAGGCAAAGGAGTAAAACAATAGTGTTATAGATTTTGTTTGCATTTCAAGTACTGTAGAAACTGTCTATTTTATACTTATAAAGTATGATGAAGCCAGAACTGTATTAAGAAAATGAAGCTATTAAAATACTGCATCAGTGCCTGTTAGTGTAGGTTCTGATACAATAGAGTACTGAGTACCCCCCCACCTCTGTTTTATTTTAGTTGTGCATATCAGCACCATGAGTTTCTTGAAAATGTGTTATTTTTATCTTCTTCCAAGAGCTAGGGAAGAACAATTCTGTTTACTCCCAGGTGGCTTAAATTTGATTTGAACTCACAGCAGAGTTTACGCTGATGAATAGCTTTTCATTGAACATGAATAAATTGAGAAATTCAGATTAGTCAGCCACTTTTTCTTCATAATTTAAATTCCAAAGAAGCATTTAGCAAAAATAGAACACAAAGGCCTGTGCAGTTGATGAATTGCACCTGATGACTAGCTGAATTAATAAAACCATTACTGCACTGGACAAGAAAGCCTCTTCCCAGAATATTTGTGAAAACGACTATCTCAGGAAAACAAACAAAAAAGGCACATTGGTTTCAAAAGAAAAATGCCTGAACTTTGTCAAGTCGTAACAGGCTGATGGGACTACATACAGACAGGCTGACATGACAGACAGACAGACAGATATGGGCTTTTACAAGCATTACTCTCAACAATGTGAGTGATTTTTCTTTCTTCTTTTTACGTAACTTAATTGGGAAGAAACTATATAAACAATGTTGGAAGTTTGGACATTCCTAGAGAGAAAAGAGCCAAAGACAGGAAAATTATCTCATGTGTATATATATCTTAAGCACATGCATATATTTCATATACCTTCCGGGCTTATCCCTTTAAATAATTCTACAAAGAGGAAATATTTGTCTAGATTAATATAATCTCTTCGTTTTGTTTTAATTGTATTTTCTTGCATATGCAAGGATGCCTGTATGACAGAAGAGGGCATCAGATCCAATTTAAATGGCTGTGAACCATCATATTGTTGCTGGGAATTTAACTTAGAACTTGTGGAAAAACACCCAGTGCTCTTAACTGCTGAGCCATTTATCCAGGTCTTGGAAGTATGTTTATAAGTCTTCTAAAAAGATAAAATATCAAACTTATCTTTTATATACTGCATGTATTGAGAATCCTAGATTCTAGCATTTTGGCAATATGCTGACCAGTATTTGTTCCTTATTTGGGAGAGCTCAATCCTTTAAATGCTAAAGTATGACTAGCTTGGAAGCAAACCATTCCACTAGCCATATTTTTACATATGAAAAAATTGTGATATACTAAAGGTGATTAATTTCATATGTTGTTTCATATGTGTATAAATATTACAGTTAGCTTATATTGGAATAGAAATATTCCTATAGTTGCATGATCCCTTAACTTGGAGAAAGCCTTGCTTATTGGACAATTTTGATTTTTGAACACTAAGGATTTCACAGGTAGAATTGTACATTGTATCACAAACACAACTTGAAATCTAATATGACAAGATTGATATTTTCCAAGAAAATATCAGTCCTATGACTCATCACAATTCTTTGGAAAAATGAGATTTCTGAGGCTGCTTCAGGCTATCTAAGCGGGAAAATACAGAAACTGATACACTAATGGCAGAATTTGTATGTCAGAATACAAAATGGCCAGCCTGAAAGTTTATGGCTATAAACCATAAGTCAACTCAGCTGAAAAAACACTAAATAACAAATTAATAGTTAGCAAAGTGTTGTTGTTTCCATTTCTGATAAGTTTGACTTCATAAGCCTCTTGAAGATATTGAAAGGGATAAAAATATATCTAGGTTTTATAGAAATGAATGCAAAATGTCATAAATTTTCCCTTTTTGTACAATATAATCCCTCAATATATTCTTGAATATTAATTGTCATTTCATGCACACATGTCAGAATACATATATTGTGTGTACTTATAAATATCAGTTAATCTTTGTTTCCCTGAATTTTCCCTCATGGAAGAATACTGATACGATTCTTTTGTCCTTTGGATTAAATTAGCTATATTTTTTTAATTCTTGTATACCTGCTTATACACATTTGTGTGTGTGTGTGTGTGTGTGTGTGTGTGTGTGTGTGTGTATGTGTCTGTCTGTCTGTCTGTGTATGTTTGTCTATATACTAGATACGCTGACATTAGCCAGCATCAGAATAACAATTTGTGGACAGACTTGATTTTGTATGATTTTTTTTTACAAAGATTATTTTGAAACTATGCCTCAAGGATTTATTGCACATTGGGATACTCACCTTGCTTAATATTTGTAGGAATTGTTTTAAATTGTGTATAATTTGAAAACCAGTGAGTTGATCTCAGTCTTACATTTTGTTCTATATATTAAATATAAACTACAAACTTTAAAATGGAACATAAATTGAAAATATATTTTTGCACATAATACTATCAAGAACCTTATTGGAACTATGGCTAAATGAACTATATTTTTTCTAGTCAGCTCAGAAATTCAAAATACATTCACATACAAACAAATTCTGCTTTATTTTTTTTTAATTTTATCTTAGTTAAAGATTCATACACTTTATAAAATGGGGCAAAAATATATTCTAGATAATAAATATTACATTTTAAAGATGGTATTTACAATCACATTGAAATGATTGGCAGATCCAGTACAAGGTTCTATGGTAGTTAATTAGGCTATATATTTGTTTGATTTGGTCAATGTCTTTTCTTCTACTTTGCAGTTACTTTGGGGGTTCCACATTAGTACTTTGAGTAAAAGAAAATAAACTGCCATCGAACATTGTAGGAATTGGTTCAGTGGGGAGGAAGCTATTTCTGGGAGCTAAAAATAGTGGAGTAAGTCTGAATAGAAGCTGGAAAGGGCAGCAGCATGGAGTGCTATCTGCTTCACAAGAGGCAGGGAAAGTTCAGAGAACATAAAAGATGTGAAAGTAAAGGATCTACATGGGTTTTTCAACAAACAGAGAAAATCAGATCAAGAGAGCTGGCATAGTAGAAATGAAGTGGCAATGCCAGCTTTCAGACTAGACTGGCAAGAACCTGTCTAATATTCTAGCACAAAAATGGTCTCTGTAGTCATATCAATCAACACAAAGACTGAGATTTAAAATTTTTGAGCAGCATGAAGGTAAATTAATAAGCAAAATAGTGAGTTCCCAATGGAGTACTCCTTGATTGGCTAACCAAAAGAAATTAGTTATTTGATTCATGCTCATTTGCATAATCTAGATAGGTAATAGTGAATGCTCATTATACAATTTATGCAAAGTTTTTTTTAAATCAAAGTACTTAGAAATTTGAATTTTATATTACGTCTTTATTTGGCTTTTCTTTTGGAATGCTTAAAATTTTTGATTAGAGAGTTATTCAGTAATATCAAAATCACTTCACTACTCAAGTTTATAACTTGAATTTTGATATGTTGAATTGGGATTTTAAATAAGTTAATTTCAGCATGGAATATGTAGAGCTCTCGATTGTTGGGATTGAATATCCTGTGAATTCATAGACAATGGATTACATAAAAATAGACTATTTTCAGGTTTTATTTTTTGTGGGTCAAGGCACCCAATTAACTTTGCTTTTGGCTTACTAAACACATAAATACTTCAAGTAGGTAATAGAATGACTAGAGGACTAACTGTCCCTACACACTGCTATGAATGTATTTTAGCTCTCACTGATATAATCTATCTTATTTCCAAGTTGGGTCTTTGTTATTAAGGATGTTAAATATCAAATATTCTCCAAATAAAACTCAGGATAAATGAAAACATTTTTTAATCTTAACATTCATCAAAAACCACACTATCTGAAGAAATCCTTACCTTTAAGTATGTCTTTTCTTTCAATTAATTTTTTATTCCTATCCCTAGTATATCTTTTGTGTGATTCAAATAGCACCAATAAAGAGTTTTTATAACTATAAGGAAGTACTTAATAAATTCTTTACAATTAAAACAAAGAATAGAAAACTAATAGACAAATATGCATCAAGAGAATGAGAATGTCCATAAAATGGTTTAAAAAATGTAGACAGGATGGATGATAAGGAAAAATGAATGGGAGTCACAATCTAACCAGATCAACAATAAAAACATCATTTACAGATTTAAGCAAATCTTACTTTTTAGGTCAAGTGAGTAGATTTCCTGAGAGGTAAAATGACAAACTCATAATAAAGAAACTACAGTATTAACTCCTAAAGATATTCCAACATCCAGTTAATGTCATGATATATTTGTCTAAAAACCTCAAGGGAGAAGTCATAATACACACACATAGTTTATATATATATATATATATATGTGTATATATATATGTATATATATATATATATATATATATATATATATATATATATATACATACATATATATGTTAGAATTAGCAGATATGTAGTTTGGTCTCCATGTGGGTCTTGAACTTGTAGAATGGGAGCTATTCCAAAACTTGTTGCTTGTATGTGGTAAATGTTTTTCTAGCCAGGCTGCCATGTCTGGTCACAGTGGGAGACTAGACTTCACAGTGCCTTGATATGCCAGAGTGGAATGTTACCCAGTGGGGCCCTCACCTGCTCAGAGGATAAGGGGAGGGGGAATGGGAAAGGACTGTGGAAAGGAGTTACTGGGGGGGTGGGTTGTGAGTGTTATGTAAATACTTTAGAAAATTATAATAATAAAGACATTTATATAAAAATACTTTTCTTAATATTGAGGTATTTATAGTTTTGTTTGTTGATATAAATTACAGTGATAAATTTAAGCAGTATTTGACCAATGATACACTCTTGGGATAGGCCCTATTGGCCGTGGTATATTTCCCTTTTAATACACAGCTGGATTGGATTTATAATGGGTACATGCTAAAGTCATAGGACAAATTACAGGAGACAGTTCTCTTCTACTATGTAGGTTCTTGAGATTCAACTCCATTTTGCAGGCTTGGTGACCTGCAATTCCACTTAAAATTTTATCTTTCTCTCTCATACATGCACTCTTCATTTAAAAATTTTAAAATTATAACATAATTACATCTACATGCTTTCTCTCTTTCCTTATCTTCCTTCAACCCCTTCCAGTCTCCTGTCTCATAGCTTTTTCACAGCCTCTTTTTCATTAAATGTCAGTGTGTGTGTGTGTGTGTGTGTATGTGTGTGTATACCAAATATATAAATACAGAAATTCAGTATCATTACTGTTATTTGTATGTGTGTGATTTCAGGGCTGATTTCTTGATACTGGATAACAAATTAGGGGCCTCATCTCTAGGGAAGATTGTTTCTCCTGTCCTTAGCACCTGCAACATTTCTTAGTTTCCTGGACTTCCTTGTAATACTACTGAGGCCTTGTAAGATTATCATATTGCATGTGATCATGTCTGTTGGTATTGAACTTGTTCAGGTCCTTTTTTGGCAGCCATATTGTGAAGTTATCATGCAAGAAACTTCCCATTCACTTCTCACAGGATTTTCCTATCATCTGGTTCTTATGATACTTTTAAATATTTTTATAGAAGCAAATTTCCATTTGTTTTTGGAAAAGAAACAATTATGCCAGATCCAATGCTATCAAGTTTTGTAGGATTTATTACCCTCTGAAGTTCAATATTATCCCGCTATTTACAGACACACAATCATTCAGTGTCATTGGTAAATGTAAATATAAAAACAAAGCTTTGAAAAATCACATGTATAAATGATTTATAATCAGAATACACACATACATAAAGATTAATTAAAAATTGAGTGTGTTTAATCATACAATGAAACATATAAAAAAACGTTTAGACATTTAAAAATCTTGTGTGTGTAAATTTAAACTTATTTCTACAGCAAAAGTGGAGAATTTAAAACAAAGAATTCTAAGAAATATGTACATACATCTAAATACTGTGCTTATTTTATACCCCAAACCACCCGTGATTACTCATTCTGTATGGATGACTGCACAAGTCAAGCATGTTATTGCTTCACTTTCAATAGCAAATATAAAACTTTGAAGATTATGCTATATTATAAAATAGTCACTAGACTTTCGAATGTGTGACATGCTTTTTAAATATATTGCCTTACTGTCTGCAATGAACCACGTTTCTTTTTTTTTTTAATTTAATTTTATTTTATTTTTTTTTAATTTACATTCCAAATCACTTCCCCTTTCCCGTTTCCTCCCTCCCCGAAAGTCCCATAAGCCCCCTTCCCTCCCTCTTTTCTCCGTTCAACCCCCTCTCATTACTCTGTCCTGGCGTTCCCCTACATCCAGTCTTTCCAGGACCAGGGGTCTCTCCTTCCATCTTTTTAGAAATCTATTGATATGCTGATTGTGTCTAGGGTATTCTGAGATTCTGGGTCAATATCCCCTTATCAGTGACTTCATACCATGTGTGATCTTTTGTGATTGGGTTACCTCACTAAGGATGATATTTTCAAGTTCTGACCATTTGCCTAGGAATTTCGTGAATTCATTGTTTTTAATTGCAGAGTAGTATTCCATTGTGTAAATATACCACATCTTCTGAATCCATTCCTCCGTTGAGGGACATCTGGGTTCTTTCCAGCTTCTGGCTATTATAAATAAGGCTGCTATGAATATAGTGGAGCATGTGTCCTTATTGCATGCAGGTAAAGTCTCTGGGTATATGCCCAGGAGTGGTATAGCCGGATCCTCCGGAAGTGTCATGCCCAGTTTTCTGAGGAGCCGCCAGACTGCTTTCCAGAGTGGTTGTACCAGCCTGCAATTCCACCAGCAGTGGAGGAGTGTTCCTCTTTCTCCACATCCTCGCCAACAACTGCTGTCTCCTGTGTTTTTGATCTTAGCCATCCTGACTGGTGTGAGATGGAATCTCAGGGTTGTTTTGATTTGCATTTCCCTAATGACTAAGGATGATGAACATCTCTTTAGGTGCTTCTCAGCCATTAGATATTCTTCAGGTGAGAACTCTTTGTGGAGCTCTGTACCCCATTTTTTAATAGGGTTACTTGCCTCTCTGGAGTTTAACTTCTTGAGTTCTTTGTATATCTTGGATATTAGCCCTCTGTCGGATGTAAGGTTGGTAAAGATCATTTCCCAGTTAGTTGGTTGCCGCTTTGTCTTTTTGACGGTGTCTTTTGCCTTGCAAAAACTTTGTAATTTAATGAGGTCCCATTTGTCTATTCTTGATCTTAGAGTATAAGCTATTGGAGTTCTGTTCAGGAAATTCTCCCCTGTGTCCATATGTTCAAGGTTCTTCCCTAGTTTCCCTTCTATTAGTTTCAGTGTGTCTGCTTTTATGTGGAGATCTTTGATCCACTTAGAATTGAGCTTAGTGCAAGGAGATAAGGATGGGTCAATTTGCATTCTTCTGCATGTTGACCTCCAGCTGAGCCAGCACCATTTGTTGAAAAGGCTATCTTTTTTCCACTGGATGGTTTTAGCTCCTTTGTCAAAGATCAAGTGACCATAGGAGTGTGGATTCATTTCTGGGTCTTCAATTCTGTTCCATTGATCTACATGTCTGTTACTGTACCAATACCATGCAGTTTTTAACACTATTGCTCTGTAGTACAGCTTGAGGTCCGGGATACTGATTCCCCCAGAGGTTCTTTTACTCTTGAGAATAGTTTTAGCTATTCTGGGTTTTCTGTTATTCCAGATGAATTTTTGAATTGCTCTTTCTAACTCTATGAAGAATTGAGTTGGGATTTTGATGGGGATTGCATTGAATCTGTGTATTACTTTTGGTAAGATGCTCATTTTTACTATATTAATCCTGCCAATCCATGAGCATGGCAGATTTTTCCATCTTCTGAGGTCTTCTTCAATTTCTTTCTTCAGAGACTTGAAGTTCTTGTCATACAGATCTTTCACTTGTTTGGTTAGCGTCACGCCAAGATACTTAATATGGTTTGTGGCTATCGTAAAGGGTATTATTTCTCTTACTTCTTTCTCAGCCTGCTTATCCTTTGAGTATAGGAAGGCTTCTGACTTGCTTGAGTTGATTTTATATCCGGCCACTTTGCTGAAGTCGTTTATCAGCTGTAGGAGTTCTCTGGTGGAGTTCTTTGGGTCACTTATGTATACTATCATATCGTCTGCAAATAGTGATAGTTTGACTTCTTCCTTTCCAATTTGTATCCCTTTGACCTCTTTTTCTTGTCTAATTGCTCTAGCTAGAACTTCAAGTACTATATTGAAAAGATATGGAGAGAGAGGGCAGCCTTGTCTAGTCCCTGATTTTAGTGGGATTGCTTCAAGTTTCTCTCCGTTTAGATTGATGCTGGCTACTGGTTTGCTGTAAATTGCTTTTACTATGTTTAGATATGGGCCTTGAATTCCTGATCTTTCCAAGACCTTTAGCATGAAAGGATGCTGAATTTTGTCAAATGCTTTCTCAGCATCTAATGAGATGACCATGTGGTTTTTTTCTTTGAGATTGTTTATGTAGTGAATTACATTGATGGATTTCCTTATATTGAACCATCCCTGCATCCCTGGGATGAAGCCTACTTGATCGTGGTGAATGATCGTTTTGATGTGTTCTTGGATTCGGTTGGCAAGAATTTTATTGAGTATTTTTGCATCGATATTCATAAGAGAGATTGGCCTGAGATTCTCTTTCTTTGTCGGATCTTTGTGTGCTTTTGGTATTAGTGTAATTGTGGCTTCATAGAACGAGTTGGGTAGTGTTCCTTCTGTTTCTATTTTGTGGAACAGTTTGAAGAGTATTGGTGTTAGGTCTTCTTTGAAGGTCTGATAGAATTCTGCACTAAAACCATCTGGACCTGTGCTTTTTTTGGTTGGAAGACTTCCAATGACAACTTCTATTTCTTCAGGGGTTATAGGACGGTTTAGATGGTCTATTTGATCCTGATTTAATTTTGGTACTTGGTATTTGTCAAGGAAATTGTCCATTTCCTCAAGATTTTCTAGTTGTGTTGAATACAGGTTTTTGTAGTAGGATCTGATGATTTTTTGAATTTCCTCAGTTTCTGTTGTTATCTCTCCCTTTTCGTTTCTGATTTTATTAATTTGGATACTATCTCTGTGCCCTCTGGTTAGTCTGGCTAAGGGCTTATCTATCTTGTTGATTTTCTCAAAGAACCAACTCCTCGTTTTGTTGATTCTTTGTATGGTTTTATTTGTTTCTACTTGATTGATTTCAGCCCTGAGTTTGATGATTTCCTGCCTTCTACTCCTCTTTGGTGTATTTGCTTCTTTTTGTTCCAGGGCTTTCAGGTGTGCCATTAAGCTGTTAGTGTATGCTGTCTCCCGTTTCTTTTTGGCGGCACTCAGGGCTATGAATTTTCCTCTTAGCACTGCTTTCATTGTGTCCCATAAGTTAGGGTATGTTGTGCCTTCATTTTCGTTAACTTTCAAAAAGTCTTTGATTTCTTTCTTTATTTCCACCTTGACCAAGTTATCATTGAGTAGAGCATTGTTCAGCCTCCATGTGTACGTGGGTTTTCTTTTGTTTTTGTTGCCATTGAAGACCACCCTTATTCCATAGTGATCTGATAGGAGGCATGGGATTATTTCTATCTTCTTGTATCTGTTGAGGTCTGATTTGTGACCAATTATATGGTCAATTTTGGAGAAGGTACCATGAGGAGCTGAGAAGAAGGTGTATTCTTTAGCTCTAGGATGAAATGTTCTATATATATCAGTTAGTTCCATTTGGTCCAAGGCTTCAATTAGATTCACTGTGTCCCTGTTTAGTTTCTGCTTTCCTGAACGATCCATTTCAGAGAGCGGGGTGTTGAAGTCACCCACTATTATTGT